>RJWH01011196.1:0-13320 GCA_004363575.1 Solenodon paradoxus | reverse complement strand
TAAATGGCCAGTTTTCATCCTTTTTATGAATGATTCATATTTCACAGTGTTATAGGCCACGTAGTTTTTATCCACTCATTGACTAATGGACACTGAGGTTGTTTGCATATCTTAGCTCTTATAAATAGTGCTGCAATAAACAGAGTGGTACATACATCCCTTCAAGTTAAAATTTTCACGTTCTTTGGATAGAGAAATGCAAATGGAAACAATAAGATTCCATATCACGCCCTCTACAATGGCTGAGATTTAAAAGAACAGTAACAGCAATTTCTGGCAAAGATATGGAGAAATTGGAACTCACATATATTGCTAGTGGAAATAAAATAGCAAAAAAACTGGAAAGTTGGCAGTTTTTCCTTACAGGCAAGCACACATTTAGCACACAGTGCAGTAATTCCATTCCAGAGAAATGAAAACATATCTTGGACAAGAAATTACAATCTTTGTCCTTGTCCAAGAATGTTTAGAGCAGCTTTATTCGTTATAACCCCAAACTGGGAACACCCAAGATGTCCATTAATAGGAGATTGTTGAAGCAAACTGAGGACCCCCCACACTGATGCACTACTCGACAGTAGAAAGAAGCACTCTGTTCCACACTAAACAGCATAGGTGGATCTTAACATCATTATGTGCACACTCATCCAGCCCAGATCTCAGAAGGATCTATTCTAAAGAATAGGCAAAATGAATCTATGGTGGCAGACTTCAGAACAGAGTTTGTTCCTGGAGGAGTAGGGTGAGCACTGACAGAAAGGGGTACACGAGATCTTGGAGGATGAAGACATACATTCCAATGGAACGATATACTTAATATCTGTGATACATGTATTGCCTTTTTCTTCAACTAAAAAATGGTCTCCGGTGGATCGGTTGCATGTGTCTGAGCTCCAGAAGCGTCTGGTGTCAGTTGCAGCCTCCTCTCTGGTCCCATATGACTCCTAGAGTCACCGTCTATACCTATATTGTTCAATACAGTAACCACTAGCCACACTGGCTATCAAATTTGGCATGCCCTGGTGGAGTAGTGGTTAGGTTAGCTACCTTTAGGCTAAGCATAATCCACATACCTCCCAAGGATCCCGGTTCGCTTCCTGGGGCCAGGGGAGCAACCAGGATGAACGACGAAGTAAAATAAATAAATCCTTCTTCTCTCTTCTTGCCTGCTCACCTTCATTTCTATCTGCACTTTTCCTTAGAAAAAAGTATTAACTCATAGTGACTAAAACCTGAGAATTTCATTCCACAATGGCACATTTCAAGTGCCATGCGTGGCTAGTGGCCACTCTGCTGGGCGGCACAGCTGAGGGTGGTCCTTCAGTGCAGGCCATGCCCAAGGGTTGCAGAGGCCTAGTGCTGCTTCTGCCTGTGGGTGTCAACACGATGGGGCAGGTTGGTGTGGGTCCCGGAGGAGGTGGGAAGTGGGCCGGGAGTGCTGAAACCCCCGACCTTAGGTGAGGGATGGGGGCACAGCCAGCACTCTTCTCTCCAACAACACCCTTTTCTTTCCTGCTCTTTCAGAAAAGAGTGCTTTTCCTGACCAATGACTACTTCTACACAGACATCAGTGGCACTCCTTTCAGGTGAGTGGCCCATGTTTTCTTTGTAGCGGGGAGAGAAGGGTAGAACATGAATACCTGCCTCTCAGGGGAGACCTTTCAGGTGTGGGGGGTAGATTTACTAATATTTAGTTGTCAGCTCTGTAATAACAGAAGACTCAGGTCTGTGTTCAGGAACCGAGGTCTAGACCCGTTTTGCCAGCATAGCCTGATGTGTAGGTTCTGGAGTCCAACTACCTAGTTCTGAGTCCCATCTCCACCACTCGTAGACTGTCTGCTCTTAGCCAAGTGGGTGAACCTCTGAGTGAGCGCCCCCATCTGTGCTGTGGTGACTAATATTAGCTATTTCTTGGCCATATTGTAAGGATTAAGTGACATAATCTATTTAACATTCTAAAAGCAGTGACTTATTTGTAAAATAAAAGGATGAAACTTCAAGATCTCAGATTCCCTCCAAGTATTTCATCCCTACATCTTAGGAAACAAATAATCCTTATCTGAATGATCTCATTCCCCACAAAGTACAGTTCACAGCCCTGACTTTCATTAGAATACCTGAGGAATTTTGTCAAGTGGCCAATGCCCAGGCCCCATTCAAGCCAATTGATTCAGAATTTCTGGAACAGAGTCTAGACATTAGGCTCTTGTAAAGCTCTGTAAGTGATTCAGATATTCAAGCAAGGTTCAGGGCTGATGCTCCACCAGGAGGGACGGGGCGGTATGGCAGGATTCACCCTTTAAGAGAGGACCTCTTATGTGTGGGCCCTGTGAGACACAGAACTTTCTACATTTCAGGAGGCTCCGGGTACTTCTTGATTAAAATGGGCCTGTAGAATTTACAGGGTCCTTCTCGAAGAAAGGATAAGGAAAGACTAAGAGTACTGCCTCAGTTCTATAGGATACAACTTGTGAGTTGGGGGTGGGGGTGAAGGCCACTGTGGTAGGTGCAGAAAGTTTGGGAACCCAAAGCTAAGGGTGCACAGGAAGAGTGGACATTGACTGGCCTCCCTGTGCTGGGTGACTGTGTTCTCTGCTCTCCCCACAGTCTGGGAGTGGTGCTGTCCCAGGGCCACGGAGAATACATCCTCCTGGGGAAGACATCTGTGGAAGAAGGTGAGTCAGCGTCCGGAACAGGTGGGCAGTGTAAAGGAAAATGGATTCTTTTGGGACACCGGGCGGCCTCCCAGTTTCTGGGTAGAGAGAGATTCTCCAAGCAGGGCCACTTGGCAAGGAGGAGTCTGTGTCCTGGGCGCCCAGGGCATGTGGGTTCTGCCAGTCAAAGCCAGCAGCTTAAGATCCTAATTCGTGGGGTTTGGACAAGGCAAAGGGCAGAAAAACACTTAGGAAGTAGGAGCAACATAAACTAAGGTCAGGCTGTCCTACTGCCCTACTGACTGAGCCAAGAGCAAGGAAGAATGATGCCAGCCCTCCCCTGAAGAAGATTCCTGGCTGGTGTGTTTAAACAACTCAGGGGCACAGCCTCATGCCCGACCACGGGCTTCGTCCTGAGTATGCTCTGCTTTCAGGCCTGCACGACTTGCTTCACCCGGATCTGACACTAGCCCGTGACTGGTAAGCACAGCAGTCACTACACATGAGTCCTAGGGAAGGGGAGACAGAAAGGCAGGCTTTTCCTAGATAACACTGAGTCTCCTGGGTTCCAGGATCTACTGCGTGACAGATACTGACCCAGACCACCAGAGGCTCAGCCAGCTGGAGGCCATGGTCCACTTCCTGACGGGGCAGGACCCGGACCTGGAGTGTGAGTGTCCCCTAGCCCATGGAGAACTTGCCCTCAGGGTCCTGCAGCTCAGGGCTTGACAGGGAGGGTGGGCTGGGGAGTGCCCCCGCCTCCTCACCCTATCCCTGGAGCGCACCAATGGCTTTGAGAGAACAAAGATTTCCGGAGAAATGGGTAGTCAGCTTCCCTATGGAGCCAAGTCCGTGAGGAGGCATTCTTGAAACTGTGGCAGAATGAGCATATCCCCTTATCAGGGGCAAGGATCTCTTTAGGCCTCTGTCAGCTGAGCTCTGTTAAGACTCAGAAGAGGAGTTCACACAGTAAGGACGTCCTCTGCCCCTTACATTATCTAGCAGTGGGGGCTCAGGCCCGTAGCAGATGCTCCATATCCTGAAATTCTCAGCTCTGCAAAGGAGAGCATTTGACCAGACGGCCTCTTAAAGCCTTTGATGTCTGAATGTTTTCTAATCCTGGTTCTCAGACAAACCTTAAATTCCCAATGCTAGTGCAACCACAGGACACACCTTCAGTGGGGTCCTTCTTCCTCTTTGGAAGGAGCAGTTCATCGCATCACGTAATGTCAACCCCAGGAGAAGACTGTCTCCCATGCAAGCCCAACAGGGTGCTCACTTGTTCCTTCATTCGTTCCATCAACAAATCTGTACTCAGCATGTACTTTGTACCCAGCCTGCAGTAGGCATTGAAGCTGTAGAGAAGACCCAGACAGAGTGATCTTTGCTGATGTGATCTTGTAATCTAGCATAGAACCACACAGTAAAGAAGAAAGCAATGTATAAGTTATAGTTATTACAACTAATACAGTTGTAGGTCCTTGCAAGTCTTGACAAATGCAATGAATAGTGTGCTGTAGACGAGGAAAAAATACATTAAAAGATGGTCACAGGAAGCCACCTCTATCAGGAGGTAGCTCTTAAATTGAGGATTAAAAAGAGCTCACTACCTTGCCAAGTGTCTTCATGGGCACAGGATCTCCTTTGAGGATGATAAAAATGTTGTGGGACTAGACAGAGATAGTGATTGTGTGCCATCATGGATGCGTAAATGACACTGAGCTGTATACTTTAATTTATGTCCTGTAAATTCCACCTCAACTAAAAATAATTCACTGTTTAGAGAGAAAGAGCCTCCCATGCAAAGAGTGGGGAACAGCATGTGTGGAGGCTCTGAAGCAAGTTCCAGTTGGCAGAACTGACAAGATCAATAGGCCATGATGATCAAGGGGCAGAGTGCTTGAGAGTCGAGATGGAGAGGTGGGCTGGGCAGAGACCGAAGTCTGATATCACTGAGAGAGTCTCCTAATTTTCCAAAGCACTGGAACTAGAGTCTTAGAAATGATTTGCTCCTACTCATATATTTTGAAGGGCTGAGGAAATGAAGCCTGAAAGTACTGAAGTGACTTCCTCAAGGAGGCATCGATGGTTTTATATGTTCTAGATATGTTTTTAAGGCATGTTACCTAAATTTTAAGGTCCCTCAAAGGACAGGTGAACTGTGTTGGTCACCCCGGGGACCATAAGTGGTTTGTACTCTTTTGATGTTCCCCCCAGGTGATGAGGAGCTGGTGCAGGAGGTACTGTTTGATGCGGTGGTGACGGCCCCCATGGAAGCCTACTGGACAGCGCTGGCTCTCAACATCTCTGAGTAGGTACCAGCGTGCAGCTGTGGGCTTCCAAAAGTGGGAGCCCCCAGTTCTCGCGCCCAAGACCCCCTAGGTTGAGTCAGGGTCCCTCCCACTACCTGGCTGGCAGCTCAGGAGACCACCCACATCCTTTGATCTAAGATGAAGGGCGATGGTGGTGGGAAGGCATGGGGAACATGAGAATGACCTTCATAACCCTGGTAGAGTAGGGTTCGGCCAGGTAGCCACACACAGCTGATGCTGTTACCCTGTCTCCCCTCTGAGAAAACTAAGTACAGGTACCCCAGGTGATCTCCAAATCCTCCATCCCACACCCTGGGAGCCCCTCTCTTAAGACTGGATTCTTTCTGTGAAACTCCATTAGCCAAGAAGTGCCTGGAGAGTGTGGTTCAAGCAACTCTCGTTTCCAGAAAGTGAAGTCGAGACATCATGAGGTGTAGACTTGACATTGGGAGTTAAATTTCCTCTCTCATTCTGCTGATCTTTTCCTGATGCTATGAGGGCCATTGGACAGGTAGAAAGTGATAAATGCCGTATGAGTGTGAGTGTGTACAGGCCGTGAAAGACAGTGAGTGTGTATGCACGTGGTGTTGGGAGGATGAAAGATAGTAATGAGACTAAGAATATAGTGGCGCACATGTGTTCCTGATGAAGAAGTTTCAGTAACTCTATCATGAAAATGTCAAGCTTCCCCTCGACACTTGATAAATGAAGTAATGCTATCTAAATAAAAACACCAGCAGAATTTTATAGGAGCAATCACCCATTTTAAAAAAGCAAGATGCAGAACACTAGGCATATATACTACCATTTCTGTAAAAAGCAGGGAAAACATAGTATATGTATATACACATATTTATAATCTGTAGAAGCCTAGAGAGGAAACAGTTCTCATTAGTTGTTTCTAGTTAGAAAAAGGGCTAATTGAAATAGGGATGGAATGGACACTTTTTACTCTACACAATTTTGGTAGAGTTTTGAATCATGTGAAGGTATTACTTAGATGAAATGAGAAAAAAATAAAGTAAGGAAAGAAAGAGAATACACCAGGCCAGGCACACTTCTAAGTACTAGTATATATAACCCATATGATCCTCAGGGTGCCCTGCAATATAGGAACGACCATGATCCCCATTTTGCAGATGAGGAAAACAAGGCAAGTGAGACAAACACTTGTCCGAGATTTTGAGGGAAATGTCCCTCATAAGTGGCAGAACTAGAGTCAAACCAGGTAACCTGGCTGCAGGTCTAAACTCTGGCTGCTGTGCTTCTCCACCTTCTATAGAGCAAGTTGAATCACTAGATTAGGAGAGAAGCGGTACCGTATCCGTCTTCCAAGATGAGAGATTAGTCAGAGGTGCTTTTACTACTGAGAAACATTGAGACGCAAATATTCTTTACTGGAGTGTACATCAGAAAAAAGAGGCTCTGAGCAATTAATTTAAAATTGCATATTAATAAAGCAAAGTCATCTTTATATATATATATATACATATGTATATAAATATAGTCATCTCCATAGATGCAGAAAAGATATTTAAACAAAACTGATATCCATTCATGTTTTTTTAAACGACTCAATAAAATGAAAAATGACCGAGGCCTGAAAATCAACATCTTATTGGGGCTAAATGTGCTCCCACTAAAGACAGGAACAAGGCATGTGTGCCCAGTGTCCCCATACCACTTAACTGGGTCGAAAGCTTTTAGTCAGTGTAATCAGAGAGAAAATGCAGCCAGAGGCAATGGGAAGTGGAAAGGAAGAAGTGAATTATCTCTGTTTACAGATAATATGACTATATACCTGGACGCCTCAAAAGAATAGGCAAACTATTATACATAATAAGAGAACTGAGTAAGTAGTAGGTTAAAAATATCAAGTTCAAAAATGAATAACCTCTATACAAACAAACACCAGATAAAAGACATAATGTGAGAAGCTCTATTAAGGAAGGGGAAAAAAACGTATAATAAAATACTTAGGCATAAACTATAATAAATATCTAAAAACTTACACAAGGAAAATTATAAAGACACAAAAGTAGATTTGAACATATTAAAAGATAACATCATTAATATTTTTCTGGATCCAGAAAAATTGACTCTTTATAGTCATTTGGAAGTCATTCTTCATTTGGAAGAATAGTCAGGAAATCTCTGAAAAGGAAAGGTAACAAAGGAAAATTGAGTCTTTCAAGATATTAAGGCTTATTATAAAATCTCTACAATTTATGCAACATGGTCTTGACACATGACTAGCCAGGTAGACCAAGAGGACCAAAGGAAAACTCCAAAAATTCCCCTCCATGCATGTAGAGATTTTATATATGACAGAAGTTCCATGTGAAATTTGTGAGGGAGAGATGAGCTTTTTAATAACTGGCTTGAGTGCCATATGGAGAGTGAAAAAATTGTATTCTTTCCTCTCACATCATACACCTGGATAAAGTCCAAATGAGTCAGAGGTTTAAATGTAAAAAATGAAACCCTGTAAGTACTAAACAAGAGCCAATTGCTCTAAAATCTAGGCATGAGGAACTCTTTCCCAATGATGATTCAAAATTCAGAAGCAATAAGAGATTGACTGATAAATTTAACAGCATAGAAATGTTTATTTGGCAATAATAAAAGCATGAGTAACATGAAAAGAGAAATGACAAACTGGAAAAATGTGTGCAACTTATAAATCAAATAAAATGTTTCTATCTATAGAATATATTCATGACAAAGAGCCTGAAAAATAAAAAAGTAAAAGACCATCACTGAAGAGGAAAAATAATCAAAAGATACGGACAGTTTACAGAGAATACACACATGCCAATAGCCCTTAAGTATATGAGAAAATGCTCAATCTAGCTCACAAGAAAAGAAATGCAAATTTAAATGATGCATGTGTCACATTAGATTGATAAGCATTTAAGTTTGTGTCGACACGCATGGTGGGTGAGGCTTTGGAGAATCAGACTTCCTTGTATATGGTGGGTGGAAAATATTTCAAAGCCTCTGGGAGAGATTTTGATAACATCTAACAATATTATGTGTGCATTTACACTCTGACGCAGCAATCCCACTTCTAGGAATCTATCCCAAAGATACACCAGCAAAAACAGGAAAAGATGTTATACATGAGCTATTCATTACAGTACCATTTATAACAGGAAAAGATTAATATTACCTAAATGTGCATCATCAGGGCCTAGCTAAATAAATCATGGTAGATTCACATAACAGAATACTATGTGGCCATAGAAAACAGAAATGTCCTATTACTGCTGTGAAACCAGCTTAACAATGGCAAAAAGTGTGTATAGTGCCCCCTCTACTTATAGTAAGAAAAGGAAATGTAAATATATTTTCATAGTTATTTATACATATATAAGCACATATATTGTTGTACTTCTGTATGAATATAATATATTTTAATGGAATAATAAGCAACAAAAAAGATTACCTATCAGAAGACAGAGACAGTCTCTTCTGAAAATACTTATTTTGCATATTTGCAACCATGTAATCTGGAACGATGTAAATGCTTTGTATCATTATAAACACAACCTATTTTTAAAAAAATTGAAGACAAATAAAACTAGCTCTATATCAAGTTTGTGAAATAGTCATGTTTAAGGGAATCCTTTCAAGGGATGCTAAAAATAGATTCATAAACACCAGATAAATGACATGTAAAATGTTCGGTAATCACATTGCTAGGAATGACATGACTCTGTTATTCTCAAATAACAATATTAGGTTAATCTAGTTAGGAACCTAGATTTTCAGCAAAAGAGGTGTAAATTTTAAAAATAAAGGAAGTTAGGCTGTATGTATTGATAAATATTAATTGAAAATACCAATTTGAGCTCATGATGTATTTTCTCTCAAAGTAACAGAAAGGATATCTTAGTTCTCTCCACTGAAAGAACCAACCCAATGAGAGCCCCAGATCCAAACCGTGGACTCTCAATGTACACATTAGAAGGTCCCATGAGAATGAGTCGAGTCCTGGGAGAAATGTCTGATTTCAGGACAGGGGCAGGAAATGTACAAAATGGACCTGGAGCATATTGTCATACCAGGAAGCAAGAAGTTACTGAAGATCAAAGAGATTCTGAAATGAAACCCAGAGCCAGCCTGATGAGACCCTCACTGGCCAAACATGGGACAATTAGAGAAGCAAGTTAATAATGACTGCAATAAATTAAGACACGTTAAATAGGTTAAAATCTTCTTTGAAAGATGTTAGGAAAACAACTCATTATTCTAAATACTAGTAATTAAATATGACTCAACTCTCCTGCCTCCCTATACAAATTGTACTGCAGGATAATCAAATATTCATGAGAAGTTTTTCTTTCTCTTTTGGTTTTTCCTCCCTGACCCTGGGTCGTAAGCGCAGGTCTTTCAGCTTTACATGGCCTGAGCCTTAACCACCTCAGCTGCCTGAACCACAATGGTAGGCCCAGAAATTTTTCTTTACATATTTATTTCAGGCACACACACAAAAAAGGCAGAAATAAAGGAAGAGCCTTGTTCTGCAGCCTCTGGTGAATCAGATAGTGTGTGACGCTTGATGAAGAACACTTCACCTGCAAAAAACTCCAACCGGAATCTTCAGTCCCCTAGGTCTAACTGCTGGCTTTTAAGAAATGCAAGAGACAGAGAGCGTGACAAATGACACACATCAGCATAATCAACCAAACCTAGAGTGCAAGAAACACTCCGGCATAAAAATTTTCAGCAAAAAATTGCAAGAGAGGCATGCCTTGATGGAGCAACAGTTAGGTCAAGTGCCTCCAAGGGAGCAAGCCCTATATCCCTGGGTTCGAGTCCCAGGTCTGGGAGGAAACAATCAGTATGAACAACTAAATAAAAATAAAATAAAGATACTTCTTTCTCCTTTCTCTTCTTGCCTGCCCACTCGACTTCATTGCTACCTGTACCTTTCCTTTAAAAAAAAATATTGCAAGAGAAAGGAGAAATAAAGTAAATCAAGTGAAAAGAGATAAAAAAAATTGCTAAATGGTATGGAGTTTTTTCTTAGAATAATGGAAAATTCTAATGGTGACTATGGTGATGGTTGCCTAATACTGAATATATTAAAAACCACTGAATGGACATACCCTGATGGCTCAGGTGTTAAGTCTGTGACTTTGGCACAGTTCATGTAAAGCCCAAAGACCTGCATTCACAACCCAGGGCTGAGGAGAACAGCCATGATGAACAACTGAATAAGTAAGTAACCACTTCTTCCTCCTGCCTAATTCCTGCCTGCCTGCCTGCCTACTTGCTGTCATTCGTGCTTGCTACCTGTCTAAATAAATAAGCCAAAAACAAAACAAAACCAGCAGCACTCAATTGTCTACTTTAAATAGATGAATTGTATGGTAAGTAACTATGTATCAGTAGAGAGAGAAAGATAGGAGAAACCCTGGTCAGATTATGATTCAAACTTAAAAAAATCATGGGGATGGTTGATGACATTAAGGAACTAGGGGGCCGGTAGACATGTAATGGCATTGAGAGAAACTGTGTGATAGCATGCAACAAATTGGACTAGGGAAAAGAATATTAATAAAGTTAGAAGTGAAGAAGTACAGGCCACATATGACAGTCCCACAACTAAAATCATACTCAGTGATGAAAAGCTGAAAACTATTCCTCTAAGATCAGAAACAAGACAAGGATGCCCACATTTCCCACTTTTATTCCATGTGGTACTAGAAATCCTAACCAGAACAATTAGTCAAGGAAAAAGATTAAACAAATCTGAATTGGAAAGGAAGTAAAACTTTATTTGTAGATGGCATGATCTTATGTAGAGAGAAAGCCCTGAAGATCTCACTTAACAATTGTTAGAACTGATGAATGAATGCATTATAATTGCAAAATCAATATACAAAAATCCGTTGTGTTTATATACAATAATAATGAAATATTGGAATGAGAAATTAAGAAAATAATCCCATTTGCAACTGCATAAAAAAATAAGATATCCAAGACTAAATTTAGCCAAGGTAAAAGCTCTAGCTACTGAAAACTATAAAACAATGATGAAGAAAATACAAGGAAGTGGAAAAACACTCTGTGCTCATGGATAGGAAGAATTAATATTGTAGTCTACGGAATCAATGTAATTTCTATAAAAATCCAGTAGTATTTTTCTCACAGAATTAGAAAAAAACAATCTGAAAATTTGTATGGAACCATAAAAGACCTAAACAGCCAAAGCAATCTTGAGCAAGAAGAACAAAGCTGGAGGAAATATGCTTCCTAATTTCAAACTTGTCTAGAAAGCAGTAGTGATCAGAATATATGGTGTTGGCATAAAAATAGACACCGATCAATGGAACAGAACAAAAAGTCTAAATAGCCCATATGCATACATTATCGGTTCATTTATGACCAAGAAGTCAAGACCATGTGATGAAGAGAAGATAGTTTCTTCAATAAATAGTATTAGGAAAACTGTATAGCCAGACACAAAAGAATGAAACTGGATCCCTATCTTATACCACACATAAAAATAACTCAAAATGGATTAAAGACTTAAATATAAGATCTGAAATTTAAGAACTTAAATGTTCTTGTGCGTGTGCATACACACACACACACACACACACACACACACACACACACACGAATTTATACAACTCCTAGAAGAAAGCTTAGTTAAGCTCCTTTAAATCAGTCCTGGCAATGATTTTTTTGAATTTAAAAAAGCAAAAACAAAGGGGACTATGTCAAACTAAAACTCTTCTGTACAGCAAAAGGACACCAGTCACAAAATGAAAATGCATACTACAGAGTGGTATAAAATGTTTGCAAACTATATATCTGATGAGGGATTGATAGTGAAAGTATATAAAGAACTCATAAAATCAATACCAAAAAAATAGTAACAATCAAATTTTAAAACTGGAAAAAAAGAATTAAATACATAGTTTTCCAAAGAATACATACAAAGGCCAACAGTACATGAAAATGTGGGTCAATGTCACTAATCATCAAAGAAATGCAAGTCAAAACCACAGTGAAATATCTCCCCAAGTGGGAGCAAGAAAAGGAGATGTGGAGAAAAGGAGATCTTTGTGTACTATTAACAGGACTATATTTTGGTTCAGTCACAATGGGAAACGGTGTGGAGCTTCTTCAAAAAAAATTAAAAATAGAACTACATATGATCCAGCAATCCCACTCTGGATATATATCCAAAGGAAACGAAAACAGGGTATTAAAGAGCTATCTGCACTCCTATATGCATTGTGGTATTACTCACAATAGTCAATGAATGGACAGAACCTAATTGAAGGGATGAAGAGACACGCCACACACCCGCACACACGCAGGCACACACATATGGAATACTATTCAGCCATCAGAAAGAAGGAAGTCACCACTGGCAATGATGTGATGGATCTTGAGGACCTTATGCTAAGTGAAATGCGTCAAACAGAGAAAGACAAATGTTAGATGGTGTCACCTGTGGCATGTAGATTAAAAGCAAAGAAAGTCAAACTCCTAGAAAGAAAGGAGAAAATGGCTACCAGGAGGTGGGAGAAGTAAAAAGTGTACAACGTTTCCATTTCTTTCTTTTCTTTTGTCATGCCCAGCCCTTGGTCTTGAGCCCAGGTTCATGACTTTAATAATTCTGCGGCTTAGTTGCCTGAGCCACAGAGTGGAGCTCTGTACTTTTAGTTTGAGATGAAAAGGTCCGAGGAGTTGATGTAAAACACTTGACAGCAGTGGATGTCAGAATCAGCTAAAAGAGAAGAACTTACGTGTTCATGCACATACACATACATGATAAGTGTGTGAGTGATGGATGTTAATTAAGGTACATAAAAAATATACATATTCCAAATAACCACCACATACACTTAAAATCATCTTGCAGTTGTACATGTCAACTATGTCTCAACAAACCTAAATTTTTTTTAAAAAATGAAGAAGTGATAAATCCCACCTGGTGCCATCCTCATTACAGAATGGCTTTTAGACTGAGAAAAGAAGTCACGGCACCCCTAGTGACCTAGTGGGTAAGTACCGCAGCATAGCCCACATACTCCCAAGGGCCAGGATTTGAGACCTAGGCTGGGGGAGCAACCAAGATGAGCAACTAAATAAAATAAAATGCATCTTCCTCCTCTCTCTTCCCTCCTGCCTGCCTGCTCACTTTCATTCTTGCCTACACCACCTTTCCTTTGAGAGAGAGAGAGAGAGAGAGAGAGAGAGAGAGAGAGAGAGAGAGAGAGAGAGAGAGAGAGAGAGAGAGAGAGAGAGAGAGAGAGAGAGAGAGAGAGAGAGAGAGAGAGAGAGAGAGAGAGAGAGAGAGAGAGAGAGAGAGAGAGAGAGAGAGAGAG
>RJWH01011195.1:0-13320 GCA_004363575.1 Solenodon paradoxus | reverse complement strand
AAGCAATTGTCACCCCACTGCCATTTTCAGATGTTCAGTTAGCGTCATAGCAGTGATTTCTCTGTCTCCAGTCTGGATCTTCTTGCAGCCAGTGTGCAGGTCCCTCCGGATGTGCAAGTTCCTATGCTCCTTGAAGCATCAATAACAGATGGCTGGTCCTTGTCGGGTCTCGGGTTTCTAAGTTGGAGTGTGCTCCTTGTGGGAGTGGGACGAGAACACATTTCCACCTACCCCCCAAAAGAGGCAGACCCCCAACCCGTGAGGCCCTGATTTGGCCAGCCCTTGCCCTCCACCAGGCAGCCCCGTTCATTCCTCCAATACCCTGCCTCCATGTCGGCCCTTGGCCGCTGTCCTGCCTGACTCTGCTCCCAGGCCCTGGTCTACTCAACTCCATGTCATGAACCTTCAAATGCAGATCACTTCGTGAGATGGCAAAGAGAGTCATCCCTGGACAAATCCCCAAAGAAAATGCAGATGGCGGCCTTTGGGGGAGCAGTGAACACAAGATCTCCTTCATCTGAAGCACACCTCAGTGTCAGGTCATTGAGAGCAAACTGAATTGCACTGTGTGTGGAATGGCTGTTCAAATCGCAGATCCACAGTTCCTGGAAATTGAAAACATCTTTCTGGCGCCTTGACCCCCAACCCCTGTGTTCTAGTTGGCGTTTGTCCTGGACTTTCCTATCCACATTGAACTACATTGAAATTCACTTTCCAGGGAACAGAGGTCATCAGAGCTTAAAAAAAAAAAAGACACGGCTTTTTTTTTTAGCATCTAAACTTAAAGCGGCATCTCCAAACACATATCCATAACAAAATAGACACCAGAAATCAAATTATGGCTTTTGTCTGCAAAAGTGAAAGAATTTTGCTGGGAAGCATTTTTGCCCTACATTCTGGCCTGATTTGTTCAGAGCTATTAAATCCTTTCTTGTTCAGAGTTTTACACCTATTACTTCATGCTGTTCAAGATTATTTGCGTATCTGACATGTTCACACACTATTAAACCCGGCAGGAGACACATAGATGAATGTTTAATTCCCTGTTCTGAAAGCACTTAGAATCAGGTAGTAGATAGAAGGCTAGGATAGAAAAGCCAAATATGTGTCTAATTTTTTGTTTTTAAAAGAAAGGTACAGGCAGGAATGAAGGTGAGTAGGCAGGCAGGCAGAGAGAGGAGGAAGAAGCACTTTTATGTATTTAGTTGTTCATCTTGATTGCTCCCCTGGCCCCGGGTCTCAAACCTGGGTCCTTGGAATGCACATGGCCTACCTCTGGTGGCCTTACCCGCTAGACTGCCAGGGTGCGCCATGGGTGTCTAATTCCACCATAAGAGGGAGACCGGTCAGTTTCACTGGAGAAGCCTGTGACAGCTCTGTGGAGTTCTTAAAATTGAGAGGGGGCCCATGTGTGACTAGAGAAATCTGCCAGGGCTTCTGGAAGAGGGCCCTGCACAAGGCAGCCCTGGAAGGATGGGGAGCATATTCACCATTAGGGGGGCACCCAGGCTGGGGTCACATGCGCTAGGAAGAGGCAGAAAGCAAAGGGTAGGTCTGAAGAGCAGCAAGTCGTCTCATTTGAGCACAGTGTTGCCAGGATCTCGGGAACAGAGTGAGCAAAGCCTGCAAAGAAGACATCGTGGTTATGAGCCCGAATTCAAGAGGCAGCCGTGATGATCTGATATTTCTGTCCAAAGCGTGGCATGAGCACAGCTATGCTTTGCAGTATCATATCTGATCCCTGATTTCCTGGAGCAGATCCTGCAAAGGGGGCTCTGGTGTAAATATTCTGCTGGCCGTCTCGGGAGCCATGTGGAAGGAGTGAGGGCACGGCGGAAGAGGCTCGACAGAGATGTGGTTTCAAGAGAAGCCTAGCTTCACCCGGATCTTCCGGGAACCCTGGGCGTCTGTTGCACCAGTGCATGTGTCCCGTCCGGAAACCAGGGACTCAGCTGTTAGATCCGTGCCGCAGACCAGTATCAGGCACTGGCCGCGGCCGACAAAAGGGGAAGAGAGAGGAGTTCCCAGAGAGAGTGGGCAGAGTGGTTCCCATTAGATAAACATTGGCTCAGTGGACGAGTTGGTGGTAGGAGCAGAAAGAGAATGCTTACTGATTGGTTACAGGAACCACTGTGCTTCTGACTGGCGAATGGTGGCATGAACCGAAAATAGGGTCTGAGTTAGGAGAGGAAGATGCTGGGTCTTGAGGAGCAGGCTTGCTCAGAGGTGGCCCTATTATGGGCCAGAGACTCACTGTGCAGAGAAGTAAGCAGCTTCCTTGGGCGATTGTCCCATTGTTCTTCATCATGTGACTTTCCCGAGTTCCTATGTGACCCCCAAATTGTCGAGGGTCCTTGATTCCCTACACATGTCCTTTCTCTCTCATTCATTATTTTCTCTCTCTCCCTTCTTCTCTTAGTTTTTCTCAGTTACCTTTTTTCCTGCTTGTGACTTTTTCTCCTCCCTGTGGATTGAACTCAGACTTTCCATCAACCTGGACTGTTTTTCTTGCCCCAGCTCAGTCAGCGAAACATCCTGTTCTTTCTGTTTCCCTGCCACGTCATTCATTAAGCAAATATTTGTTGAGTGCCTACCTGGTGTCAGGTATCTGTATGATACAGGATAACAAATTCTGACTCTTTCATGTCTCCTCCGTCATCACCACCACCACCGCCATCATCGCCAAGTTGCTTTAGCACCCTTTTTCTCTTGTTTAAGAGAGAGGAGGAAGAAGAATTTTGAAGGAAAGAAGGAAGTGGAAGAGGAAGCACTTTTATTTGTTTATTTTTGATTGTTCTCTCAGGCCCAGTTCTTAAGTCCTTGGCCTATCCATGATCTGCACCCCAGTCAGCAGGTTAGCGCCTGAGTCCCCAGGGCGTGCCCAGGATGTTTTTAGTTCCCATCCCTAGGGCTGGAGGTTTCACCTCCCTGCCTTCAGTCTGTGGGCTGTTGCTTTTGACTGACAACACATAGCATTAAAAGGATTGTGATTACTCAAAAAATAGGAGAGAAAATATGGAAGATAAAAGAGGCAGGTCATTACTATGGAGTCCCTTCAGTTCACACATTACACTTCCTTTTGTAAATCATTTGTGTTTGCACCGAAACTGACTCCCTGTGGTCTGGGAGGCTTGGACACCACTGGAGGTGGCGCTGAGCACAGGCACAGCCAACGGGGTGGTTCAGGACCCTCCAGGTGCGAGCACACAGAGGGAGGAGAAGGTCCTCTGCTGGCACCATGGACTCCCCCTCCACACAGAAGTGACTGAGTGTGACGCACATACTTCACGCTGCGTTCGCTGCGTCCGTTCTTATTGTCAAAACCCCCTTTCCTTCCACAGCCACCTGCGAGCCTGGATGCAAGTTTGGTGAGTGCGTGGGGCCCAACAAATGCAGATGCTTTCCAGGGTACACCGGGAAGACCTGCAGTCAAGGTCAGTCAAACAGCCCCCCAGAGCTGTCCGAAGTAATTCTGGCATGCAGCGGGGTTTGGGGCACAGTGCAGGCATGCTGTCGGAGTTGTGTCCATTGCCAGTGAATCTTCCAATGGAAGTGACTTCAGAACTAGATTTTCAATCAGTCCTTCCGACGTGTTTGTCAAGATACCAGGTAAAAGCTCTCCCCCATCCCCCCCAAACACACGAAGCCATCTTTATTAGGCTGTGAAGCTACCAATATATACCTCTTTTTTTTACTAAAGAAATCCAACAACGCAGACAAGTATGAATTAAGAAAAGAGTATCTGCTTCCCTCATTTCACCGTGGTTAAGAGTTTGCGGGGGTCCCCGGAGCCCTCCTCTGGGAAGGCACAAGCAGGAGTGTTTCCAGGGCATCTCAGCTGGCACACGCAGAGCTGTGGCCTGGCCCTCACTCCGAATGCTCTTATCATTTCTGCAAAACATCTCTGATTCCACCCCTGTCATGCAAGTTGTCCTCAATTTTTCACCGTGACGAACAGAGCTCACAGTCACACACCATTCTCTACCTCTCCTTGCACCCTCGAGTAAGTACTTTTATAGGATAAATATCTAAAAACAGAGGTATTGGGTTGAAGGATATGCGTTTTTTATTGTGAGTGACATAATTTCAAAGGCAGTTTACGACTTTTGTCATAGGCTGTTCATCGAAGTCATTAAAGAGTTTATAATATTGAGAACTGTTCTCAACCTGGGCAGTTTTGTCCCCCAAGAAGCGTTGCCAGATAGAATAGATACCCCATTAGATTTCCATTTCAGCTGAGCAGCAGGTGCTTTTCTGCATCTGTGTGTTCCACGTACTGTAGAGGAGGGCATGTGTATACTAAAACAAGCGTTAGTGGCGATCTGAAATTCCGTTTGCATGGGGCATCCTGTGTTTTCATTCTCTAAATCTGGAAACATGACCCCAGGGGACATCTGGCAATGTTTGCAGACATCTTGGAGGGGTTTTTTACTGCAATCTACTGGGTAGAGATGAGGGACGCTGCTAAGGTCCTGCAGTGCACAGACGCCACAAGAAACAATGACCCGGAATATGTCCCCACTCCTATAATGCAGTTGAGCAAAGAGCTACAAATCCAGTTTAGCTGCCCTTCAGAAAGACTGCCAGGTTTTAGAAGGGGAAGTTGAGCCCCAGCCCTTGCTACCAAGCCCAGAGGTCAGCTGTGGACATGGAAGTCGCCCTACTTTGAGCTGCCAGCCCTGTAGTCTCAGAGCGGACTCTGAGTCCCTTCTGCCCCGCCACCAACACAGAGGCCAGCATCCCTGAGGTTCGAGAGACAGGCATCATGACACATGCTCTCCTCAGGAATAGTTCATTGTCTCCCTTACCAGAGATTTCACACCAGAAAATCTTTTTTTCCATATGTCCTGGCTTCTGTACCAAGATAACGTCTCAAGAGATTTGGAAGAGCGAAGGTATTTTTCCTGGGTTTTCAAATCCCAATAAAATAGAAACGGCTGAGAGAGTGTCTACTTGGCTCAAGTTTGGGACTGTTTTTCTCCCTCAGCCTGCCTACTTGGGGCAGCCTGATGAAAAGTCTGTGATACCCATTAATGGAGACAGGTCTCAGCCCTCAACTGATGTCTTTCCCAAGAAGGCTTCTTCCAAGAGACGAGTGAGTCACCCCTGAGTTAGGGCCAAGTTATGGGCCATGTGATGTCCAATCCTCATTTTTCAGTTCTGCCTCTGGAAGCAGTTAGCTTCCCTGAAATGGGATGGTGGGGTGGAGGGGACAAGCGACGGAGAAGTGGGTTTCAGATGCCCAGGTCGGGCACTGAAAATGCCCACAAGAAGCCTCTTTCAGAGGTGAAAGCACCTACTCTCGTTTTCACGGGACTCTTGGCCATGCTGAATGCTGGTCTTACATGGAATTTAGTGGTCGTCTTCCTCCTGTATCTTCCTTGAGGGAGTTAAGATAGGCGATACCCACATTTCCAAAGATAAGAGCCTCTACCTCTGAGCATCGCTTTTAAAGTTTTCTTCTCCTCCCCTATCATTTTTATTTTAATGAAAAAGTTGTTCATTCTTAGCACCTAAAAGTAATTTAAAAAAAAAAAATCCTGAAAAGCAGAGAAGAAAGTTAACTTCCATCCCCACCCCGGGAGATGACCATCATGACGGTTCAACTGCCTGGGCCCTTTTGTTTTTTCTTTTTTAATTTGATAATGAAGATCAGCACAACCTTCTTATCTCATGTAACAGCCTCCTTGGAACCTCTTTACACGGGATTAAAGATTGTCCTATAGCCTCACCGCCAACAGCTGCCTGGTAGGGCCCCTCCAGAAGGGTGAGAGCCAAGGCATTTTGGCCACTAGGGGCTGCCTGAAATAATCATAATTGAAAGGAGCTGTGTTGTTGGCGCTTGGGCTAGGCTGCCTGGGATAACATTAAAGGCACTGTTCACCAATAGTTTGTCTACACATATGTCAAAAAAGTGCATGTCAATGGATTTTCAAAAGCCCCCATGTAATTAGTGTGCAGATTAAGAAACAGAAACTTACCGACCTAGCTGAAGACCCCTCACGCTCCCCTCCGGTCATTTACTTGCCCCCATCCCATCAAGGAGCCAGATCCTGACCTCTGACACCAGAATTCGTTGTGCCTATTTTTTAATGGATTCATTTGTATCCAGCTTCTTCAATCACATGTTGGCAACACTTGTCCTGTGTTGCTTGGAGGTATCGTTTGTTCAGTTTCGTCGCTGTATAGTATTCCACTGCGAGTGTCTGTATCATGTATTGATTCCTCTGTTGGGAGATATTTAGATTCTCTCCCAACTGGGGCTACTAAGAATAGTGCTACTATGATCATTTTAGTACTGTTTTCTGGTGAGAAGATGCCCGTGTTTCTTTGAGGTCTATATCAGGAGTGGAATTACTAGATCATGGGTATGTCTGTGCAGTCGCGTGTCACTCACCGGCAGGGATAAGTTCTAAGAAACGTGTCATTAGGTAATTTCATTCTTGTGTAAAATCCTAGAGTGTGGTCACACACCCTAGATGGCGTAGCCAGCTACACCCTTAGGCTTGATGGTAGAGCCTACTGAGACCATTGTCGTAAATGTGCCCGTCGCTGACCAAAACGTCCTTAATGACTGTCTAGCACCAGTGGATTCTGCTAAACATTTGTCCACCGTGGTTCACCACATACAGTCCTTCCCGCAGTGGGCGATCATTCCATTTGCTCCACGCCCTCATCAGCCCTTCAAGATGCAGTTGTAATGGTGGTCGGAAAAGAGGCGAGTCGTTGCACGGGTCCCCACTCCCACAGGTGGGGCCCGGGAGGCCACCCCGTCCCCCACGCACGTGCTTCCCGGCGTAGCTAACCCTCCTCCGCTTCCTAACTGCCCCCGCAGATGTGAACGAGTGTGGAGCGAAACCCCGGCCGTGCCAGCACAGGTGTGTCAACACGCACGGGAGCTTCAAGTGCTTTTGCCTCAGCGGCCACACGCTCATGCCCGATGCCACCTGTTCCAGTAAGTTCCAGCAAGTTCCGGCAGCCAGGCTGCTCCGTAAGGCTTGACTTTGGCCCTTTGGTGCTTGGGGGCAAGTTGACTTGAGGGCTAACACAGCAGCCATTGGGGGAGAAAAGCCTCTTGAACACTCTTTTTTTTTGAGTTGGAATTGGGGTAAAATACTCTGAAGTGAAACGCGCCATTTTAAAGTGTGCAGTGCAGCGCCACATAGTACATTCAGCGTTGGACAGCGGTCACCTCTGTCTAGTTCCAGAACGTCTTCATTACCTGTCCCCGCTAGCAGGCCCGCCTCCCTCCCCGCCCCTCCCCCAGGCTGCTTTCTGTCTCCAGGGCTTTGCCTGTTCCGGACGCTTGCTTTTTAAATAAAAAGACTAAGTGGGGAGAAAAAGAAAGCATCTATGGGTACATATGCAGGGACATCAGGACATCAGGGACATATTGAGTCTCTTCATGAAAATAAACATGTAGAACAAAATCAGCGTCTGCTTGGAGGGAGAGGATGCATTTAAATTCCATCTTGGGACATCAATTCTTCCCACCACTACCTTTCTCACGCCCCTTGCCCCAAGCTCAAAGATTAGTGACTCCTGTTGGAACAGACATCCTGATTCACATTCCTGAGAAGAAAAGCCCTTCTGTGATCTAGAAAACCTTCTGTCCTGTGGGAGGGTAGGAGTCATATCCATTCATGTATTGAGAGGGAAGGCTTTTCAGGTTTTCGGTTGCAGCTGAAAGCCATCCCCCCACGCACACTGCCTCCCCTGCCCCCTCACCCCCTCACCCTCCTCGCTCCCCATCTCTCCTTCCTTGGTCCTACAGCCCCAACAAGCCTGGAACCCCTGCCTTCTGCCAGCTTCCTGTGGTCGCAGAGGCTGGCGGACTGCCCAGCCCATCCTGAGCTTTCTTGCGTTTAGAAAATCGAGGCCTGTCTGTGGCTCCCTGCTCCCCTGGCTTGAGTTTGTGCTGTCCCTACTTGGCAAAGTGCCCGGACCTCATGAGTCATCAAGAGTCTCTCTCCATTAGCAAGCAAGCTTACGAGATAAAGCAGTCATTCAAAGAGTATTTTTTAAAAATTCGTATTGTTGTCAGTTAAACAACCACAAGGGACAAATACATCGCTGAATGAATTTTTAGAAGGTCCGCACCCTATAACCACCACCGAATAGAACTTTGCCATCAGCCTCCCTGCCCTCTCCCGCCCCGTGGGAACCACTGTCTAGACTTTTATAGGAATCACTTAGAAGTTTTCAAAAGATAGTTGCTAATGGATGTTTCTGAAACATTCCATGGCGGCCTAATCAGGCCAAAAAAGGTAGCTTTCCACAAATGGAAAGATCGGTTAGATAAATTTTGAAGATTAATTTTAAAAGAAAACTGAAGAGAAGAATACATTAGAAATATAAGCATCGGTAGGTCCCTATTACATTACCCTGACTCGTGTAACTCTCTGTTCCTGCTTTGTCTATTTTGATACATGTGAAGGCTGTCTGTGCTTCTCTTTATAGATCTAACTGTCCAGGTAGACCTCAACCTCTCCCAGGTGCTGATTTTATTTCACCTGGCCCCTTGCAGTCTCTCTTGTCCCCTGGGTGATTGGCATGTTATGGATGGGGATGGATGAAGGGAGTATATTCACTCTGCTCCCCTGCTGTAGGCACTTAGGATCCATGCAGATTGAATTCCCTGCTAAGAAATCCACTTTTGCGAAATAAGTTATATTTAGCAATAAGTGATGGAAAAATCTGACTACATTATCTCATTTGCTAAAAAAAGCTGGAGTTCCAGGGCAGTTCAGCAGAGACTCAGTCTCCTTTATTCCCAAAGTATTGATTTCATGCTCATGCTTGTGACCTCATAGTCACAATATGGCTGCTGAAGCTCCAGATATCACACATCCGTTAAAGGTGGGCAAGACACAGGGGAAAGGAGCAGTGCCAAGGAATGAACACCTCTTACATGCCTTCCCCTTTGATTGTGCAGCAGCGTCTTTTCCAGAATTGACACTGCCTCCAGAGGACTCATTTTATATCTTTTTGGTCACAAGTGGGTCATATGACTACAGCTTTCTTGCTGCAAGGGGAGCTGGGAAGACAAGTATCTGACTTTCCAGCTTCAGTGATGGAAATGACAAGAGAAGAGGGAGTTCAGAATGGCTTTTGAGGGACCAATCAGTTGTAGCTGCCACACATGCCAAAAATCCACCCTAGAGGCCAAGTGTCGTGATTTGTGACTCTTGTGGAGGCAGGTGCCATAAAGAAGTGATTAGAGCGCCCACGAAAGGAGAGAAAAATGCAATCTGGTAACTGGGGGGGTGCATGCCGCACATAAAGATAGCCAGCTCCAGTGTGTCGGCCAACAGAACAGACCAGGGTCCGGCACGACAGCTCTCCTGCCGGGTTCCATTAACTCAGCATTTGGACGCAGACGGACGATCAACTTATTCTATAGTGTCATTCCATGGTCTCCATTGGTCGGCCCAAATTCAAAGGTCATTTCTCAGGAAGCACTTTCTATCCTCTCGGGAGGAAAAGGCTAATGTGTTGTCTTTTCAGACCCTAGGACATGTGCCATGACAAACTGTCAGTACGGCTGTGAAGACACGGAGGAAGGACCCCAGTGTGTGTGTCCGTCCTTGGGACTCCGCCTGGCCCCAAATGGAAGAGTTTGTATAGGTAGAATGGCTCCTCCTCCTTCACCCCTCTGCGCGCCTCCCCCTTCTCCTCCTCCCTCTCCTCCTTTCCCTTCTCGGTCTCCTCCTCCCCCCTTCCCTCTTCTCCTCTCTCTTCTCCCCTTCCTCCTCCTCCTCCCGCCCTCTTCCCTCTCCTCCTGTCCATCCTCCTCCTCCCTCTCCCCCTCCTCTCTTTGCCCTTCTCTTCCCAGAGTTCCTTCTTTTTCATTCATCACGGTCTGCTTGTTGACTTAACATCACAAGCTCCTAAAAGTACAGACTCTGTCTAGATCAATTCGGCATGTTAGAAAGGACGCTTCTGTGTTCTTTTGGAATCGCCTGATGCTACAGTAGGAGAGGGAGAAAGGTCATTTTTATTTTAGTAGATTTCCCTTGTGCATTTGACTTCAATACACATCTCATGGGAAGCCCACTACTTAGGATCATTCTGTGAATAAGACCCTACGGGACACTGGATTTCATTTGGGGCTCTAGATAATATTTTCCTGGGGGAAAATGTAGTTTTTTAGTTTTCAGATACAAGGTAGTTGGAAGTAGTATATACCTTCTGCATTGCTTAGATTAGCATCTAGCCAGTTTCACAATGTGTTTAAAGCTTACTCTAAAGTATATGAACCCGGTATTCCATCATTAATCTTCCTTGGAGAAAAGCAGATTAAATCAGTAATGTTCATTGAAGGAGCAGAGAAAGGCTTCATTTCTGAGCTGGAATTGAGTCCAGTCAGTGACTTGGTATTTTAGTCAAGATCTTGCTCCTCCTCCTCTTATTTAGTGTCTTGGCGGTGGGTCCTCCAGAAGCTGACCCCAGGCAAGCAGTTGATCTGGGAGAGGATCACAGTGAGCATAGGTTGAGAAGTAGGAAAGGGACCCAGGGAAGGGACGGAAGACACACTGGGTGAGTTCAATGAGCAGATAACGGGCTCCACCTGTCTGGGACATGCTGGGGACTTGGGTCAATACTGCAGGCTCCTTGGAGGACCTGCTAATGAAATGATTCTTTTGTTAAATACAAAATGTCACTGTTGGCGGATTGGGTTTGCTTAAAGCATCTGACTTTATTTTCCAAAAATTGTATATGTTATACAGTACATATGCTGGAAAGATATTCATTCACTTGGTAAACAAGTAATATGTTATACCAAATGCCAGACACACACTTCCTGCCCCAGAAAAACTAGAGTCTGTCAGGAGAGAAGACATGACTATAAGTAGTGAGTTCAGAAGATAATGCCTCTTAAACAAAATGCCCAAGGAGGTGCGCCCTGGTGGCCTAGTGGTTTAGTCCACTGGATGCAGTCCCAAGGTCTCCAGTTCAAGACCCCGGACCGGGGAACAACCAAGATGAGCAAATAAATAAAGTGCTACTTCCTCCTCTCTCCTGCCTGCCTGTCTGCTCGCCTTCCTTCCACCTGCACTTTATCCTAAAAAATACAAGATGTACAAGGTGATAAAAACTACATAAAGAGAAGAGCAGTGAGTACACCTGGGGTATCTAGAACTCCTAAGGGGATGATGATGAATGGCAGCAAGACCTGCATGTGTGGCATGCGCGCATATTCCTGTGTATTTCAGAAGGGGAGTATCTTTCTGTTATCACCACCACCCTCTGGTTCTACATTCTAGATGTTGATGAATGCGCATCTGGTAGAGCCCTCTGCCCCTACAATCGGAGATGTGTGAACACATTTGGAAGCTACTACTGCAGATGTCATGTTGGTTTCGAGCTGAAATACATCAGTGGCCGCTATGACTGTCTGGGTAAGATATGGTGGCACCTTTTCCGTTTTCTCTCTCCTTGCCAAATCTGTAGTCTTACTCTGCAGACAGCTGGATGTCATTTCAGTCTCTTCGTCAGCCAATGTGCTGATCAGCTTAACAGCACAGAAGAGGTTATATTTTAAACGTTTCTGGCACATGGAGGACTCTGCTGACATGAATTTATAGGAAGCTAAGTTAAAGATTTAAAGTAAGAAACTTCAGTCTCTAGTATGGACATATTGTTATTGTTATTGTTATCATTATTACTGAGATGATTTTTGTGGGCTTTTTAAAAAGCTGGTTCGTTCGAATGTGTTTGTTTTTCTGATTCTATGTCACACCTAAAAACTGGGGACAACAAAGCAGTATTTATATCTGGTCAGGGGAAGAATAACAAGGCCTGTTGCAGCTTGGTCTCCGTGATCTGCTCCTAGCAGTTGGCATGAGGCGTGGCTTCAGAAAAATGTCTGAAGGAAACAAAGACCCTTGCTCTTTCCTGTCTCCTCTTTCTGCCCTTTCATTCATAGTTCAAGTTCAAGTTCCAAATTCCCTACCATGGTCCCTGTGAAATCAAATATTTTATCTCATAGTGAAGAGACTCCAGGACTCAATGAGCAAGTGAAGTGGGCATTTTGGGGAGCCCTGGAACCTCTTCCCATTGCCCTTGACAGAGCATAGGATGCGGCCTGTCTGCCAGTAAAAGGACGTCTGGCTTTCCTGTGGATTTCTCGAGTCACGTGTAGTGAACGTGTGTGCAGGACACGGGGAGCTCATGATTGGGGGGAAAGATCGGATTCCTTTCAGCTCTGCTCAGAGCTCCCCAGGGTGCGTCCTGTAGAAGCATGTTGGGGCAGCACTCCGTTCCTGGTTTGGGACCGTCTTGTGAAGGCACCTCAGCTCTGTCCTCAAATCCCTCGATCCCAGCAGCCATTCTAACGGAAGCATCCACATTTCTCAGGTGCTTCACCCCGTGCCCCCCGAAGACCATCTCGCTGTGCCATCCTTTGTTGCTGTCACGGGGTAGAAGCCTGTTACCTGAGACCTAAAGGGAGCTTCCAGGGAACGGGGTGGGTGGTGGTTTCCAGGGCAAGCTTCCCAAGAAAACACATCTTGGTGATTTTCAAAGTGATTAAGATTCACCTCTGAGCTCTCGTGGCAGCTGAATGGAAAACAATAGGCTATTTTCTGGGCATCTGTCTGCAAAAGCACAGGCAGCGAATGGGATGCAGAATGAGACTAATGAAGCTGTCACTTGGGGGGAATTCGGCAAACTTTCCTAGTGGAAATCCAGCAGGCGAGCTCAGGCCAGCCGCACCCTGGCTCCTGGAGCCCGTGAACGAAACACCTGGGGATCCAGATGATGTCAGTGGTTCGAGTCCCTCCTGTCCTTTGTTCAGTTCCCAGTCCTTCCATCTAGAGAGTTGCTTTTCTCATGTTCTTTACTTGTCAGTTAGATGGAAGAGCTGAGAAAAAATGCCTGAACACCCTCCAGATTGTTAGCAGTCATTGAGAATGATATCGATAATGGTGCGGTTGCTGGGCGTGTGGTGGAGTGGGGTGGCGGGCCACCTGCAGGCACTTCCTACGGGCCAGGCATCACGCGCATGTGCATGAGGAACGGCTGCCTCAGTCCTCGGAGCATGCGTGCTCCGTGGGCCATGTTGCGCGCTTGGCCCTGGAACTGCTTGAGTGTCAGGGAAGGGCTTTCCGCAAGCCCTTTTACCACGGTTGTTCACGGATGTTCACACTTGCAGATATAAATGAATGTGCTGTGAATACCCATGCGTGCAGCCCCCACGGCAGTTGTCTCAATACCGAAGGCTCCTACAAGTGTACGTGCAAGCAGCGCTATAAAGGCAGCGGCCTCCGGTGCTCGGGTAAGTAGCCTTGGGTCATGGTGACTTAGCTTTGCCCAGTA
>RJWH01011194.1:0-13321 GCA_004363575.1 Solenodon paradoxus | reverse complement strand
TGCCCGCTGGACGGCCCCGTGCCCGCTGGACGGCCCTGCCCGCTGGACGGCCCCGTGCCCGCTGGACGGCCCCGTGCCCGCTGGACGGCCCTGCCCGCTGGACGGCCCTGTGCCCGCTGGACGGCCCTGCCCGCTGGACGGCCCTGCCTGCTGGACGGCCCCGTGCCCGCTGGACGGCCCTGTGCCCGCTGGGCGGCCCTGCCAGCTGGACGGCCCTGCCCGCTGGACGGCCCTGCCAGCTGGACGGCCCTGTGCCCGCTCGACGGCCCTCTGCCTGCTGGACGACCCTGCCCGCTGGACGGCCCTGCCAGCTGGACGGCCCTGTGCCCGCTGGGCGGCCCTGTGCCCGCTGGACGGCCCTGCCTGCTGGACGGCCCTGCCTGCTGGACGTGCTTGGAATGTGCGGCGGCCTCTGCGGTCTGCCGTCCCTGAGGGAGCCACCCCAGGACCCGCGCAAGCACTTATCCCTCCACCCTTACCACTGCCGCCTTCAGGCCTTCTGATTGCAAGTCCTGCTGAATGTGATTTGGGCCCGAAGATCAGTCAGGCAGCAGCTTCCCACGCTCCCCTGACCTCAGGGTACCCTCCCTCCTGTCACCTCCGAGAGCCACGGCGCCCAGAGTGGTGAACGTTCGAATCCGACCCCCCTTCTCTCCACTTAAATGCTTCCTAGGTGCCTGCCCCTATCCCGCCGGAGCCTTAGTCAGTGCGTTTGGTCCCCTGATTTGGCAGTGAGGCCACTGTGACTGGTCACTCCCATCTCTGGCCCCGTGGTCATTACTACTATTTGTTCCTGTCATCTTCATGCCTGCCCATGGCCTGAGCTCTCACTCTACCCTCCTCTCTCTCTCTCATCTGTGTATCTATCAGTTTTCTGTGTCTATGTCTCTATTACCAGTCATTTCTGTATCAGTCATCTGTGTGTCTAGTGATCATTTCCTATCTATCATCCATTCATCTCCCTCCATCCATTTTCATCCATCCATCCATCTCCACCCACCATCCATCCATCATCCATCGATTTTCATCCATCTGTCCATCTGTCCATTCATCACCATCCATCTCCACCCACTATCCATTCATCTGTCCATCCACCCATCATCTGTCTCTATTTTTCACATTTTTAACTTGATCGAGTTAGCATTGACATACCATTGAGCGAAATTAAGGTGCACAAGAGGAAGATGAAAACACTTGCTACATTTCATGTTAATTTGACGCCCGTCTGAGGAACGGTGACCACAGTTAGTTTAGCGGAGGATCTGCCCTCCTGCTGGCTTCCAGCGCGCAGCCGTGGCTGCGGGGCGGTGTGCAGACAGGCTCTGTCCGCACGGAAGTTCCGACTTACCTCCCCGCACCTGAGCTTTATTTCCATCTATGATGCTGCAGTTTACCTCTGCACACGGTGTGTATCTTTTAACATGTTTCAGTGGTCATTAGGTTTGATACTTTTATTTTTTACACAAGATTTGAAAGTGATTTTGCAGGACATCATGTCCCTGTCTCTCTGTATCCCCTAGGGGCCTCTTCCTTCCTTAGGCTGCAACGCTGCTGTCCTGTGTTCTTTCCTTTCGGCCCGAAGGACCCGCCTTAGCCTTTCTCATAGGGGACGTGTCCCTCAGTTTTGTCTGGGAAAGCCTTATCTCACCTCCATTTCTGAAAGTAGATTTTGTAAAGTATGGAATTCTTGGTTGGCAGGTTGCTGTTTCCTTTTAGAACTTTGAAAGCATCCTTGAATTTCCTTCCGTGCAGAGCGGTTCCTGCTGAAAAGTCTGCGGACTGTCCTTGTGGGTCATGGAGGTGACAGGTGACCTATCTCGTGTGCTGCGGACATCCCCTCCGTCGTTCAGCAGTGGGACTCTGCCTGTCCCTGCCCCATGGAAGGGTCTCACTCAGAAGCAGGTCCGCACCGTCCGGGGTTTGGGGCTCGATTGACTTGCTCCTGCCCGGGGGAGCGGGCAGCTGTGGCTCTGAGCTCACTATGCTGAGGAGGCATATAGAGGGGAGCCCGGGCCCTGCCCAGTCCAGGCTCCTGGACCCCACGGGCCGGACTGTGTGGGACCCACCAGACCCGACAACTGGCGAGTGAAAGGTCTCGGGTCCTGAAGAAAATCATCTCCCCGGTCTTACTGCTCCAGACAGCAACTGCTCCACGCTGACGGGCCGGGTGCCCACCAGTCTAGACTTGGACCCAGACCACCCGCCTGGGGCGGTTGACTTGCCTCCGTGTTAGCTCAAAATTGGGATACTGAAGACTGCCTTCTGCGGAGGACCACACGAGATGGGGGCTGCAGATTGACCCCCAGGATTTTGTTATTCGCCCAGATCGAAGGTTGGAAGGTTAGGTGAGTCTGGACGGGGTGCGGGAGCTGTGAGTGCCTGTCCGTCGGGGTTTCTGCGCACACGTCTGTGACGACGTCTTTGGGAGAACGAAAGGACCCGTCCAGCTATGTTTGTACAGGACACCGCTCCTGATGTGTTGCTGTGATTCTGCAGAAAGATGACAGCAGGAAAGGTGACTCTGTTCTGCTGTGTGAACCAGCCCATTTGTTCCCTTCGTCTGCGGAGAATGCACGTGGGACCCGACACCATGCTGGGCGCCACGAGGTGCTGGACCTGCGGCCGCGCAGTCTGCAGTCTTGTGGGCAGCGAATGCTGCCGTCTCCCTCTGCGTGGCAGGTGTTGGTGCTGGGGCCACAGTGCCCTGTGGACGGAAGCGGGGGCTCTGGGAGGCTCCAGGACGCGATGACCGGCCACTGTGCAGTTACCGGGCAGGCCGCCCAGAGGTGTGTCCACTCCGCGGTAGGGTCTCAAGAGTAGGGAGATGGACTCACATGAAGTGGAGGCGTCTGGGAAAGACAGATGTGTAGCCGCGTCTTAGGCTTCGAGGCGGAGAAAGCGCAGCAGACAGTACGGTCTTGAGGTCTCGGGTGCGGGAGTTTTCCTGCTGGGGTGCGCGATCAGGGAACACCCTGCTCCCCCACTTTGCTGCTGTCGCCCTGAGCCCTTCTAGCTTGTCACGACGTTCAGTTCTGTAACCCACGCGGGACGGCAGCAAGGACTTAATGGTGCTCCGCCGCGGGTGTCGGGACGCCGCGGCCGCGCAGAAGAGCCATTGGCTCTGCAGGTGAAAGGAGCGTTGTCGGTGAAAACGCGGATGCTGCTCCAGCCCCTCCCGTCAGCCCGGGAGTGGAGACGGTGTTTACGGAGCCGTGCAAACCGCCCTCCTCAGCACTCCAGCCCTGTGGGAGGATAAAAATACGCACAGTAATGATCGCCACGCTGAGCTGAGGCGCTGGGACGGAGGCTGCCCGCTGGACGGTTCCCTGGGGAGGTGCTTGTGAAGCCCCGTTTAGCCGCCACCGACAGAGGAGGCCGCCCGCCCGTCGAGAGATGTCAGCTTGTTCCCGTGTGGACAGCATCCCGCGCTGGCCGCCGGCCCCACTTCCGTTTCTTGGTGGCGCACAGGAGGCCGCAGGGACACAGCTGGCATGCTCCCTGGCGCTCAGGTGGTGGCCCTGTCAGGTCTGGACACAGGCCGGCACAGGACATGAAACACTGGTTCCCAGCGGGAAGACGGTCAGGGTACAATGTTCCTGTCCTGAGTTGCTGCCTGTCTTTTCTTTGCTCCCGGGACAGAGGGACGGTCCTTTCCTGACCCAGAGAATGACAGGAACCTCACACCAGGGGAGAAGGTCACAACAGCGCCCCCAGGGATGTTTCTGCTGACCCCACCTGCGCCAAGGAGCGAGGACAGAGGCCCCAGTGGGCCCACCGCGGGGTCTGGGCTGAGAGCACCACGTTTCCAAAGGCACCAGGAGCGTCCTTGCTCTCCACACAGGAGCCCGCTGGCCGCCCGCAGCGCCGTGCGTCTGCACCCCAGGTGCAGGTGGAAGACAGCCGGCCTGTCCAGAGAGGACCGCTCAGTGCCGGTCAGCCGCACAGCCGGAAGTTCGGCGCTGCTGGCTCGGAGCCACGATCTGGGGGTTTACAGAAAGCTCTCCCAACACTTCTGAGCGGCTGAGGCAGGTGTGATAAGTCAGGTGCGATGTGGCAGGTGCGACGTGGCAGGTGCGACGTGGCAGGCTCTTCATCTAGGCACGTGGGACAGGCTCAGAGTCTCAGTTAGAAACCCCTCCCGAGTGTCCCCCACCCCAGCTGTCCTTGGTGGCAAACCCTCACAGAAGCAGCAAAGCCTCTGTTGCAAGATGCAGGTCCATCCTGAATTTGCCTAGAGAAGGTCTCCCAGGCCTCCCAGAACCATGCAGGGCATGTCCGTCTGCTGCTGGCATTTCGGACCTCAGTCTATGTGGCGCCGACTCTACGGAGGGAAGTGGGGGACGGGTGGCAGAGCGCCCAGGTCAGGGCGCCATGGGCTGTCGTCTCCACTGCGTCACTCAGGACCGGAGCCGGAGCCCCCAGCTCTTGCAGAGAGCAGGATGCTCGTTGGTGCCGATGTGCTGATAGGAGCCCTGATTATCACCCCCCCCCAACTTTTATTCCCCAAAGGAGGACCAAGGGTTTGTCTTGGAAGCGTCCTCAAGCAGCCGTCTCTTAGTCAAGGGCATCTTTCTCTCCCAGTTTCTACTCTGAATTTCCCTTTGTTCATGGCCAGCGATACAAATGTTCCTTGTATGTAGTGATGCGATTCCTTTCTGAAAGATTTTAAATGGACACATGTCATTTGATCTTGAAATACTATGGAAATACCTACCCAGTGGCATACAGATACGGCGAAACCAGAATGTGGCGACATCTGGGAGACCCTGGTTCTCGCCTAGAGCCCGGGTCCCAGGTCCCAGGTTCAGACCCTGCCTCTGCCTTCTGCCAGCACTCTGACCTTGAGCCTCATTCTCAAGGTCACACAGAGGAAGAGGAACGAAGAGGGATAGTGATGGCTCTGGCCTTGCCGCAGGGCGGCCGTTCTACCCACCTCCTCGCGTGCTGTGCGCCGCGGTGCGCCTCCCTTCTAATGAGGAAAGCCACGTGGTGGGTAGAGGGACATTGGAGTGGGACCTGGGACACAGACTCTGGACGCAGATCTTCCATGGACCTGCTGTCATGGTTCGGAAAGGCTGCTGATGAGAGCAGAGGCACATCGCACGCAGCGGACAGCAGCGCACGGCGCGTTTGGGCGGCAGGGCTTTAGCGAGCGGTTGTCACCTGCTCAAGCACACAGCGCGGCAGCCCTCTGGCACCTCCCGGGTTTCTGTCCGTCTGGAGCCGGGATATCGTGGGGGCAGGCGTTCTCGTGCGCAGCAGGTTCCTGCTGCCTCATGGCTGACATCAGGCATGTGGAGCACGACTGGGCAGAGGGCGTTCCAACACGGCTCTGTGGCAGCCTGACAGCTTCTTTCCGACATCGGCATGATCGGAAACTGTAATTCCCCCTTCCTGAGTCTCATCTACAGGAAAGACAACCTACAGAGGCATCTACATCTATCCTTCCATTAGGCACTCTGCGTAGTCCTCTCCCTCTATGGAAAGTGGTGTGTTCTCAGGCCTCTTTGTGACCGAGTCAGAATGCAGGCAGCTGGGAACTTCCACCTCCAGGAAGTTAGGAGGGGGAGGCTGGGCTCAGCTTCAGGCACGGCTCGATCCAGGCGCTTGACGCTATTACCAGGATGGATGGCTTCCCTTACCTTGGTCATCTAAGCAGAATAAAGCATGCTGCAGGAGAGAGGGACTTTGAAGATGCTGGCAGCTCTTCTGTGATAATGTGTGGCGTGCCCATCTCCACATCTAGTGGGTGGTGCTGACTGGACACTCGCACGAGAGGTGCTGTGTGCCTGGGCAGAGGTTAAGAAGGTTTACATATGAAGGGGAGGCTGCAGACCTAAAATCTCACTGAAACACCTGAGTGCTCAGGTACAATCCCACACCTGGAGGAACAACAGAACATATGACGTTAGGCTGAAAGCGCCTAGGAGAACAAAGCTTTCTCCCTGTTTGAGAGGACATGAAATTAAGGCTCAGAGAAGTTAAGCGACTTTCCCAAGTCAGACGGGCATTCAGAGACGTGGCTGGCATGAGAGCGGGTGCTGGCTGAGTGTGTCGTTTCTTCTATACTCCGTCAACCTTTCTGGTTGACTTAGTCTGCAGCCCCTGAAAGGAAGGGCGCTTTCTTTTATGCCGCAGACTAACCCCTCGCCTGGCCCTGGTGGTTTCTGCCCTGGGACGCAAGCCAGGCCGGACAGCGGGGTCAGCTGCGCCACCAGAAACACAGGCACGCGGGCACAGGCGCTGTCCAAGATTCTGGGCGTCCGGGATGGGTGAGCGGAGGTAACGCGGGCTCCGAGCCGGTCTGGTTGAGCGGCCCTGCTTGCTCCTGCCCATGCAGCTGTCCCATGCCGCCCACTCACATGCTGGAGAGTGTCCCTCGCTGAAAGGTCACCCATTTCCGTGGCTGCTGTTGGGCACAGGGCCCCCCACAGAGCCCTCAGCTCTCACCCCCAGGCTCTGTCTCTGTGTCTTGATTTCTGGCGCCTGGGTTTGGAGGTCTGTCCTCCGGGGACACTGGGCCATTCTTTCCGATGATAGCCGAGACACCAAGGCTCAGGGACGCTGAGTGACTTGCCCTCGATTACCATGATGAGGGGACTGTCCTTCAGTCGCTCACCCAGGAGCCCCGCTGTGTGGCTCCGGGGACCGCAGCGCGGCCGGATTCTGTCTGGCTGCGCCCCGCCTGAGGACCAGTGGTTTTCTCAGTGCCGCCTGGGAAGGACTGACTGTGTGTCCACCTCAGCCCTTGGCCATCCATCGTTGGAACTCCAGGGTCTGTGGCTCCTGCCCCCAAAGGCTGTTGGAAGTAATGCCGCAGCCTGGGCTGCCCCACGGGGTCAGGCAGGCGAGTCTGGACAGGATGTCCACCGCCGAGTGGGCCAGCTGTGTGGCTGAGTCCTGCGTCACCGTGTGCACCAGCTTCTGCGGGACGAAACAACCCAGAAAAGACCTCACCTCGTCTCAGAGCTTGAGCGGTCCACCCCCGTCTGTGTCTGATGACTTTTGTCCTTGAGCGCGGGGACAGATGTCTCTTTCCCCAGCCGTGGCAGCTGTGCTAGGTCTTACACGGGACAACCATGGCACGTGTGGGACAGTGGTGGGCCGAGGGAGGCCCCCGCACCCCCAGATGCCTGCCTGCCTGTGCAGCCAGGCTTCCTCCTCTGCTGTCCGGTCACTCTGTGACTTGCCTCGTCGGGGCCGTGACACATGTGTCTAGAGCTGTGTCCAGGGGTCTCCTGTGTCCTGGGGCTGGGTGCATGCTGCCCAGTCAATGTTTGTTTGGGCTGAGCTTCTGGAAGGTGTGGCCATGGCGGGGAACTGTGGATGCTGGACCTGGCCTCAGAGCCCGGCCTCTCCTTCCCAGCGTGATGACCACTGCTCACTCCCTTAGCGGAGAGATTCGACAGCCACCCTCTTTCAATCCTGTGCTGGGTGCAGGGGCGATGCCGCTGTGTGGTGCTCCCACAGGGTGGGGCACTCGCTCGTCCTGTGGGTTGTGCTGGGAGATGGGGGTCCTGTGGTGTAGACATTTCCTGGGAGAACTGGGTGCTGTTGTGTAGATGTTTCCTGGGTGTCCTGTGGGTAGACGTTTCCTGGCTGGGAATCGGGGTCCTGCAGTGTAGACATTTCCTGGAGAACTGGGTCCTGTGGTATAGACATTCCTGGCTGAACCATGTCCTGCAGTGTAGACATTTTGTGGGACATCTGGGTTCTGCAGTGTAGACGTTTCCCGGGAGATCCGCGTCCTGCGGTGTAGACGTTTCCCGGGAGATCCGCGTCCTGCGGTGCAGACGTTTCCCGGGAGCTCCGTGTCCTGCGGTGCAGACGTTTCCCGGGAGATCCGTGTCCTGCGGTGTAGACGTTTCCCAGAGCATTTGAACCGGGACTCCCGGGCTGGGGAGCCTGGTCTCCGTGGCTGTCTGCCCCTGTCGCAGGGACTGACACTGCCCATGGGCCCTCGGCGGCCCCGGAGCCCGGGGCTGGCCTCGTCACTGCTCGGGAAGTACCGAGAGCCCTTTCCACTGCCCAGACGTCTGTGAACAGCCAGGCCCGAGCAAACGGCCCCACCACACCCGCGGCTGGAGGTCCGGCCCCACGAGCCAGTGAGCGACCTCGGTCAGGGACGGCCGTGGCTTTGAAGCAGAAGAGGAGCCGGACGAGGAGGCAGCGTCCGACCTCTGAACACGATCGTGCGAGGAGCAAGTCATTATGAATTCAATCATCGATGCTCTCAGTGCCAGGGACGTGCGCCCCATCAGCCTTCGGAGGGGAAGGCCAGCCTGGCCCGACTGCCAGGCGCGGGTGGGCCGCCCGTCCTGGGGCGCGTGGGCTGGGGTCTCAGCTGCCCCCTGGAGCCTCCTGGTGGGGAGTGCTGCCGCCTTCTGGTTTTGCTTTGTTTTCCGAGGCGTCGGCAGCGGGTCTAATTAATGCCATCAGAAGCGTGACATTTAATTAACTAAATAACACGTTGGGCCTAATGATAACATATTTCAGCACCCGGCGGGCGGGCGTGCGTCTCGGGGCCGTTTCTAAGGAGGCCTGTGATTTGATGGAGGCCCTTCTCCAGAGCCCGTGAGCAGCAGACGCGCCGCCGCGGGAGGGTCCGCGCAGCCCTGCCTCAGTCTCCCGGGACCAGGCAGACGACGCTGGGGGTCTTTGAAAGGCTGCTTGAAATCCGGAGCATGTGGGTGACTGGGCTTCTCAGGGCCTGGCCCAGGCCTGGCTCCTGTCCGTTCCCAGTGCCGCCAGCCCGGGAGACAAAGCCCAGGGCCAGGCTGCAGGGGCCGGCACCTCCGCATCCAGTCCCGCCGGCGGCCGGGGACCTGGGCCTGGGCGCCCTCTGCCGGGCGCCGGGGGAGCCGCAGCAGGCTCAGCGGGCTCACTGGGCTCCAGGCCAGAGCCGGTCAGCCGGGAACCTTCGGGCAGTTCCAGGGCCTCATCACCGAGGTGTCCGGGAAGGTGACCTTAGGTGGCTCTGGCCGTCTCAGGCCGGCCTCTCCCTTTGCCCCGGGCGCATTCTCCTCCTGGATGCTCACGTCTCCAGCGCCTACAGTCCGTCCTTTCTGCTCTCTCTCAATTAATGGGAGGCGCGGCCGCACAGGCTGACCGGCACCCCTGGGCGCTGATGCAGGCTTCCCCTGGGGGTGGTGGCTGACCGGTCCTTGGCTGCCCTCATCCTGGAGGGGCCCCCGCAGTCCCTGAGTGTGATGGGGACCCGTGTCCACCAGCACAGGCCTGGAGGAGCTGCCTGGGGGCCTGGGGGTGCAGGCCTGTGGGTGGGCATGGGGTCACAGCAGAGGGGGCAGCGCTGGCTGGGCTGGGCACTGAGGCGCACTGGACGGCACTGCCCACTCCCGGGATGGGGGAAGACGTCACAGCGGTCACCACTGCGAGTGGAACAGGGGCCCGCTCCCCCAAACTGTCCTTCACACTGACGCAAAGACCTGCCTCCTGGCGCAGGGGTCCAAGCAGTGGGGGTGTGGCAAGCTGCCCACAGGCCAGTGGGCAGAGGTGCAGAGGCGGGTGGCTCTGGAGGGTGGGTTTCCCTTGCCTCGGGGGCCAGCTCCTGTTCCCGTGGCAGGAGGGCTGTCAGGAGCCAGGGCTGCAGTCCCCGTCGCGGGCACATGACACCCTCATGAGTGCCCGCCCGGGGCGCTCTGTGTCCCCGTCACCTTGAGGTGTCCCGAGGAGCCTGTGCTGCTGGCGGCCGTGTCACAGTGAAGAACGAGCGGCTGTCACGGTTGGCCAGTGGCAGGGCTTCTCGATTGAGTGCTGTTCCCTGGCCGAGACTCTGAGCGGGGACCAGATGGGGGTGGGGACAGGGAGGCCTGGACAGGGGGGCAGGGCTGGGGGAGGGCTGGCGTCGGCAGGAGGGAGACCCTTCCACAGCTGCCCTGGGGACAGTCCCCAGGGAAAGGGCACCCCTCTCGTGTCACAGGCCTGTGGACAGACCCCAGCCTGCCCCGCCTCCTGACCGGCATGTCCACCGGTTCCGAGTGCGGCTGCCGGCTGCGCGGGGGACAGAGAAGGGGCAGGAAGAGGCTGCCGCTGCACACAGGCGCTTGGGCCTTGGTGACGAGTCTCTGCCCGCAGGGACCCGGTGACAGAGGCTGGGGTGCCCCTGGCCTGAGAGCCGGGCGGCAGGCTGTTTGCGGGTGGATTGGCTTTGTCACCGGTGTTTTCTTCCAACATTAGAATGAGACAGCAGTTTTTAAATGGGAGTTATTCCTGTGAAAAAAGACTTCAATTTTCCTCTCACATGGGGCCTTCTGATGACTCTGGTGTGCGTCCCGCCGCTGTGAGCGACAGAGGGGCCTCTCTTGTGGACCCAGGAGCCCTGGGCCCTGCCTCAGCCTCTCACATGTGACCCCGTCCAGGTTGACCTGTTTGTTGAGAAGGAAGACGCCCCAGGTCCCAGCCTCTGGGGCGCAGGCGGCTCCGTGGCCGGTGTGGCCGAGGGGTGCTCCCTCTCCCCTTCCCCTTCCGCGGAGACTGACCCCAGGCCTGCTGAGGGCCCCCAGCTGCCCGAGACAGACCAGCGGTTGCCCCTACTCTGTCCCAGCGTTGCCAGCTCGGCTCCTGGGCCTCGTCGTGTGGCCTCATCCCTCGCGACGTTGGGGCTGGCTCGCTGCAGTGTGTGCCTGCGGGGCGGGTGGTCCTGCAGGGCGGGACGGAGCGGGTGACGGAGGGGGTGACGGAGGGGCCGGCTGGTGCCCCCAAGAACGAGCCCCGGCTGCAGCCCTGCCCCTGCGCCCCCGCCTGCAGTCCAGCACCTGCGCTCGGGAATCAGAGCCGAGGCGCTAAGAGGGACCCGCCTTCCGCACAGGCGTCCAGCTCACCCGCCCAGGGCCCGGGGAAGGTTCCCTGTCCTTCCAGAAGTCACCTGACAGTCCTCGGAAACAGCCCTCGCCGAGTGTGGCAGTCGGATCTGACTCTCCTGCCGTTCATAGTAGCAGGTGGCGGGTCTCTCTTGTCACCATGTCACCGTCTCTCTGGGGCTCTGGCTTGCCTTCGACGGTGCCTCACTTCCTAGGAGGGTCACCCAGAGCAAGCTGTCCTCTGCGGAGCTGTGCTCGTGGGGCCCGAGGGTCTGAGATCTGGCAACCAGGCCTCCGTTCTTCTGGAAATCAAGCAGCAGCGGTAGTTAGACGGGTTGGGCAGCTACCGCTCCTGTCCCAGGCGAGGTCCCTGTCCCAGGTGAGACTGTGTCCCAGGCCAGGGCCTCTGGCCTGGCCCGGTGGGAGGGGCGAGGGAGCGCCGGTGTCTCTGAGGGTTCCTGTGTCCTCCTGAAGTCTCTGGGCTCATCATCTCCAGACAGCCAGCCCCTGACCCTGCTGCCTCGGGGTCAGGCCTCCCGCGGGCATTTCTGTCCTCAGCACAGGTGTAGGGCAGCCTCTTGTGGGGTGAGGCTCCCAGGGTCCCCTTTCGAATGAGAAACCGGTGTGGCGTGCTCCTGGGAGAAACCCAGCTTTCCAGTCCCGGTGTCGGGGGCGGCTCCCACCTCTGAGCCACGAGTCTGCCTGCAGGGCTCAGGGCGCGGCCGCGGCCAGAGCGGCGGGGAGGCCGTCTGGACACCCAGTCTGGACACCCCAGGCGGGGCCGGGCCCCGTCACTGCCTCTTAGGGCACTGCCTCCTCGCCCGCTGATCTGGCTGATCTGCGGGGAGAGGGGAGGGAAGCAGGGCCCTGGGTGGGGAGGCTCCGTCAGAGGCGAAGCCGGTGGGAGTGTCCCCGACACCCTGCTCTGCAGCCCCTCTTTCTGTCACTCTGCTGTTCGCCACACACTCGACAGCTGCTTCTGCGGCCTCAGGGCCAGGCTGCCGTCAGCAGAGCTGATGTTAGGAAGCGATTTCCTGCTTGGAATCAGTGTTTGCGTCATTCTTTTCATGAAAGACCCACCTTTGAGATTCCTTATTTAAAGACGTGTTCCCCCTGCACGCGGCTGTCAGCTTTCTGAAAGGTGCAAAGCCACGCCAAGTCTTCCTCCCCCGACACTGGGGTGAGTGTGCGCACCTGTGCATGTGCGCGTGAGGCAGGTGGGGATGGAAGGGGACCCTGGCTTTGTAACCAAACGGAAATCACTCCGTGTCAGCAGGGTCAATGAACGGCACTGCTCAAGTTGACTTCCGTTTGCACGCCAGGGGCGGGGGGCAGCAGTTAATGACCCGCGCCGGGGGGCTCCTGAGCGTGTCCCGTTTTCCTTTCGCTGTAACTCTGTAGGGAGGCTGCCATGAACTGCCTTGTGCATGCATCTTGGTAAACTTTGGGGTACACTTCTAGAAAAGAAGCTGCTGACTCAAGGGCAGTGACTCTGGACTTCGGGCAGCTGGTGCCGGTCGGCTTCCGCCGCGTGCTCGATCACCACTCCGACCGGCAGGCGGAGGCTCTTCCCTCACCCCCGTCATGTGTGGGTCATTTCCCCAGTCATATAAAGCTACTTTGAAAGGGCGTTAGGACCCTCTGGCTCTAAATACCCCTCGACTGGAGCGTTGTTTCCTTTGTGGGTGGTGCGCGTCCCACGCGGGTGTGTTTTGCCTCCTCCCACCGTGGAGCAGCTCGGACACATCCTTCTGTGTCCAGCACACAGGTCAGTGTGGGGCCCCGGCAGCGGGCGGCCTGTCTGCTCTCACTTCTCTGCAGCTGCAGCCGCCCCGACGAGAGTGGACGGATCATGAACAGGAGTGGTGGGCTGGGGTGGTCGGCTGCGTGTCCCCAGGGCTCCTGTCCTCGGGTTGACCCTTGTCTGCTGGGGCAGCTCCATGAAGCATATGCTGGTCTGCTCCTCCCATGTGTGTTGGGTCCTGCAGAGGGACAGACATGACCCAGTTCCTGCATTAGGACAGAGATGACCCGGGTCCTGCATTAGGATCAGAGATGACCCGGGTCCTGCATTGGGATCAGAGATGACCCGGGCCCTGCAGAGGGACAGAGATGACCCGGGCCCTGCAGAGGGACAGAGATGACCCGGGTCCTGCATTGGGATCAGAGATGACCCGGGCCCTGCAGAGGGACAGAGATGACCCGGGCCCTGCAGAGGGACAGAGATGACCCGGGCCCTGCAGAGGGACAGAGATGACCCGGGCCCTGCATTCGGATCAGAGACGACCCGGGCCCTGCATTCGGATCAGAGATGACCCGGGTCCTCCATTAGGACAGAGATGACCCGGGTCCTGCATTAGGATCAGAGATGACCTGGGTCCTCCATTAGGACAGAGATGACCCGGGCCCTGCAGAGGGACAGAGATGACCCGGGTCCTGCATTAGGATCAGAGATGACCCGGGTCCTCCATTAGGACAGAGATGACCCGGGTCCTGCATTA
>RJWH01011193.1:0-13323 GCA_004363575.1 Solenodon paradoxus | reverse complement strand
GCCCTTGGGCCAGGCCTGCCTGCTGTGACCCTGTACCCCTCACTCCCCAGCAGGGCCCATCCCTCCGACTGCCTGCAGGGGGCAGCGCTCAGCAGAGCCCATGACAGCTCCCCCACCCCCGCTTCCTCTCCTTCCAGGGAACAATCTGGAAGGCTGGCAACTCCCAGCAATTACCCCCATTCAAAGACAAGCAAATCCCAAAATTTGAAATTCGCTGCTGCTGCTACTCCCTCTCCAAATTAACGCAAGGCACCTGAATAGAGGCATTTCTCCTGCGTAAGCATTTCCATTGTGGCCTGTGCAGCAGCCTCTGCCAATTGGGGAACAGGCGGAGAGGTTCTCAGCAGCCCCCACGCCCCCACACCTCCCCTCAAAAAACTATCCCATCCCTCTCCAAACCCACCCACTCTCCAGTTCTTTTGTCAGCAGCCCCAGAGAAGTCCTACTCTGGTCCCTGAGATCAGGTCCTGGGCTTGAGGGGACAGCCCCACGCAATCACACTACCCCAGGACACACACACACATTAATGTTTAGTTCCCTGCCGCTGTGCTGGGAAAGGTGCAGCCCCTTGCATCTGTCACAGCTGCTCTCTGCCCAGGTCCTGAGCCAGCAGGGTCCAGTGGGGAGCTCCCAGCTGCCACCCCCTCCCTTCCCTGTGCCTTCACATATGTTATTCCCTCAGCCTCCAAAAGCCTTCCTCTCTGACTCATCCTTCAGGCTCCCGCCTCCTCCAGTAACTGACCTCTAAATCCTACCATGACAAAGTGACAGAATCAATGCTTACGCAAAGGACAGACCCCTGCATAGCCCCGCTGCCCCCACCCCCCCACTGCCCCAGACACACAACTGTTTCAACTCAGGAAGCCTGGCTTGCCTGCCCCCGTCCCCCCTTACTGTGCCATGACTTGAAAGGCAGTGCCATGGACAGGCTCCCCTCACTTGTTCCTCCTGTCTGGAACCACAGACCTCAGCTGCCACTGTCTGAAAACGACTGTTTCCAAGTATTTTATCCCGATTTCAAGTGGCTTACAGCTGATGGGCAAGTCACAGGCCACTGCACTACGCGGTCAGATGCCCCACGCCCTTCCTTTTGCAGATGAGGAAACCGAGTCTAAAGGAGAAACATATCTAATGTGCTGCTTGCCAGAATATGTTCCAGAAAGTGCAAGTCATGCCAGATGACTAAGTTCTTCCACTAAAAAGAAGAAAAGAAAGAGTGGGAGAAGGGCTTCTATGTTTTAGAGGAGCCTGGTGTAAACAAAAACAAGTGGGTTTTTTTCCCTGTAGACCCTCTCAAGTCTTCTGATATGCTGGTGTGGATTTTAAATGCTAAGAGATGAGTGGAAAGAGGAATGCTTTACCACAGGCCTTCACCAGAGAGAGCTTTTTGTTTATTTTATGAAACAGCCTCAGGGGAATGCAGCGTGATTAAGAGCTGGGCTCTGGAGTCAGACAGACTTCAGGTCAATCCCACCTCTGCATGTGACCTCAGGGATGTGAGTTACTCTCTGGATTTCCATTTTCACATGTCAAATGAAGATTAAAAACAGCTGCCCTCTAATGTGATGATATAAATATGTTAAATAAGATCATACATATATATAAAGCACTAGCCCAGTGCCTGGTACAAATGAACATCTGCAGATGGGCTGTTGCCATGATTAGTAGTTTCCATGAAAGGAAGGGACCCCTTGAGTCCCAGAAAGCCAGGGCAGTCAGTTGACAAGGGCAGCCTTCCTAGCTTGGCCTGGCTCCACCACAGGATCTTACTCCAAGACCTGAGAACTCTAAATTGCATTTTCAACAAACACAAGACAAGTGCTAAGATTTCAAGGAACAGGATTTCTGCTGGCTTGAAGAAATGGGAGGCAAAGGGGTCCTAGTGCTCTTTCTGGAAACCACGCCAACAGCTCCATCAAGAGCTCTCCAAGCGGGGGAAAGGGCACAAGGGTGACAAGGACTCCAACAGCTCATCCCAGGACCCTGAAGGGCTGGCGGCCCTGGCGAAGCCTCACACGCAGGCAGAGAATCAGCTTGCCATGGCTGAGGACATGCAAAAAATCACCCCTGGTCGGCATCGTGACGGGAAGCAGAGCCAAATCTGGGAGGCTTCCCGCTGCGCTTGAACGCAATACAAGATGTTCTACAAATAAGACCACAGAAGATGACAGAACCGTGGTGTTGTCAAGAAGACCCTCCACTTCCTGGGCCCAGAGAAGAGAGGTCCTAGCCGCCATGCCCATGAGTCCCCATCAGATTTGAGACACTCTCCTCAGGGAGAAGAGAGGAGGGTGAGCAGCAGCCTCACTTCAAGGGGCTCTCCCAGGCTCTCCCCAGCTCCACCAGGATGTGGGATGTCTTTTGCAAGTAAGTACTGGACAAATAATGTTTGGGGAAAGGACTGAGGTCCAGAGAAAAGAAGACTGGGTTTGGAGTCAGAGACCAGAATTTGAACTCTGACTCAGGTCACCTGAAAATGAAAATCCTTGGACCCTTCTCAAGATGGACACTTCCCCCAAGTTCCATCCACCCCCAGACAAAGATAGGGCCTCACTACATAGTCCAGTAGTGCTCTGGCCTTTTCCTTCACCGTGTGCATTGAGCAAATAACTTTAAAGAAATATAGCCCATAATAATAGGTAACAATGGCTCACAGCAAGTGCTTCCATGTGCCTGGCATGGGTCTTCAGTCATTTCATCCTGATGTGACACACTTAGCAGTGAAATCCACCAGGCAGGGTCCATACACACCCCAGGGACCCAGATTCACTGTCAGGGACAACCAAGAAGAACAGCTAAATCCAAATAAAGAAAATGCTTCTTCCTCCTCTCTCTCTGCCTGCTTGCCTGCACCTTTCCAGGGAGAGAGGGAGGGAGGGATGAAGGGAGGGAGGAAGGAAGGAAGGAAGGAAGAAAGGAAGGAAGAGAGGAAGGAAGGAAGGAAGGAAGGAAAGAAGGAGATCCTATGATATAGGCACTTCGGTTGTCCCATATTCAAATGAGAAAACTGAGATCCAGAAAAGTCACATTACTTGCTCATTATGTATCAGCACAAGGATTCAGACTCAGGACCATCAGAGTCTGCAGTCCTGTCATCTACCCTGTTTCTCTGTCTCCCTCTTCCTGATGAAGGGATATCTGTGAGGAGGAAAGAGCTTGACATTTGGCCAGAACACACTGGCACCCACAAGGGTCAAGTGCTCCAAAGGGACAGGGCCCAGAGGCTCTGTGGGTTTTCGCAGGCAGGGTTTCAGAGACGATGCGCATGCTCCTACATCTTGGGGAGATCCCAGCCCATTTCTTCGCAGCCAGCTTGTCACCACTTATTCAGTATCAGTCCCTACTTTAAAATGTGCATATTGAAGATGCATCACAATCAACATGGCATGCTGTTCTAAACCAGGAAAATCTGGCTTCCAGTGTTTGGAAAAGAAAAGAAAGAAGTGGAGACACGCTCAGCATGGTGGGTGGCAAAGAGAGAGAAGGCGCTGAAAGTTATTAGCTCTAGTCTCCTGCACCTGCCTGGAGGGTGATGGCCTTCCCAGCTTCCCCAGATCCTGCTTCCACATTCAGTCAACTCCTCTCCATCTGCCAGACCCCTGTGTCTGCCCCAGACTCCAGCAGCATGAATGGTCCCCATCACCCACAGGGCCTGCTCCTGAGTTCTCGAAGTCATTCTCACCTCAACTGTCTGTGAGCTCCTGGGAGCCGAGCCCCGTGCCACTCGACCTCTCATAAAGGGACTCAGGGCAGCGGCAGGCACGCACCACGCCACCCTTGCCCCCACTCACTCACACCCACTTGAGTCTTGAGCCCAGTCCTTCCTCTCCATGTTTTCCTCACGTGCTCACCTATGTGCTGCTGCACCCACTGTTCTCATCCATGCATCCCCTTTCTTTCCCACTTCTGCCTGTTCAAATCCTTCCCTTTCTATGGTACAGTGGAAACAGTAATTTCCAATTCAATTTGCATTTTAATCCTGGCTCTGATGTGCCCTGGTGGAGTGGTTTCATCAGCCGCCTCTGGTCAAGAGTGCAGTCTACATACATCCCAAAATTGGGTTCACATCCCAGGCTCGGTGCAGAGGTCGGGGGCGATTAAATAAAAAAGGTTCTTCCTCCTCTCTCTCCCTGCCTGCCTGCCTCTGCTCGCTTTCATTCCTGCCAGCACCTTTCCTTTAAAGGAAAAAAAAATAAATCCTGGTTCTGTGGTTTTTGAATGTTTGATGTAAACACATACCTTTCCATCTCTGAGCCTCTGTTTCCACATTTGTAAGATGAAAAGTTGATAACGGCTAAACTATAGAACTGGAATGTAAGTTAACAGAGAACGGAGGAATAAGTGCATGGCAGTGAATGTGAGGACTTCATGAAATGGAAAAATTTCCAGACCAATATGACTTATTAAAAGTAGCTTTAGAAAAACAAAACACTTGAAGAGCCCCTTATAGCTTTAAATAAATTAGAAAATAAAAGAAAAAGAGTCTTTTACCAGTGAATTTCACCTAACTTATTCCAATCTTCCATAATAAGGAAACAAGAGAAGAAACTAAATGTACTTTATACAACTAATAGAATCCTGACACCAAAAAACAGACAAGATTAGCATAAAAAAGAAAAATTGCAAACCAATTCCCCTTGGGGATGCATCCTTAAAATCTTGAACAATATTATAATTGTGCTGGCTACGATAATACATAAAAAATATAATGCATCATGACCAAGTTGAATTTATCCCAGAAATTTAATGTTATTTTAACATTCAAAAATCTAAAAATGCCACCTCATTAACAAACGAAAGGGAAAAATATGGCATGGCAGTAAGTGCAGAAAAAAAAAATCTAGTAAATTTAATGCCCATTTAAAATAAAATCTCTTAGCAAACTAAAAATCAACAAGGAACTTTGTTCATCTCATAAAACACTCCTACCAAAGGCCTACAGTAAACTTCATTCTCTGTGTTTTAACCTTAGACACATTCCTTTTAAAATCAGGAAAACAAGGCAAGATTCCTGCTATAATCACTTCCATTCAACGCAGCACTAGGGGTCCCAGCCAGTGTCATGCAGAAAGACAAGGAAGAAAACAAGAAAAAAGCTCACCCTGGTGCCTGGCAGTGAGCCCACTGATGCGGTTAGCACACATCCCAAGGAGCTGGGTTTGCGACCAGGGCAGGAGGGAGGAGCAACCAGTGTGAACAACTAAATAAAATAAATAAAATGCTTCCTCCTCCTCTCTCTTCCTGCCTACCTACTACTCACCTTCATTCCTGCCTGCACCTTTCCTTTAAAAACAAAAAGATCGGGAGGGTGAGGTGGGAACAACTAAATAAAACGCTTTGAAAAAAAGATGCGGTATATCCACACAATGGAAAACGACACGGTCCTAAAAAGGATGAAAACCTGACATTTGTGACAATATGGATGGAACTAGAGGGGATGATGCTAAGTGACATAAGTCAGAAGGAGAAAGAAAAATACTAGATGACCTCACTCATATGTGGAATATGAAGAAACTAAGCTAAGAGAAGGATAAAACAGAAACGGCCCTTAGAACATGGAGCAGAACGCAGGTTACCAGCAGGGATAGTGGCGGGAGCGTGGGAGCCAGCAGTGCTGGGAGATCTTGGACAGCGGGGGAGGTTTTCGGTCATTCGGTGGTGGCAGTGGTGTATTATCATGTATTTGATGAATACTGAACTTGCACACCTGAACTTCTATAGTTTTGTAAATCAAAATCACCTGAATAAAATAAATTAAAGAACACAGAAGAAAGCAGAGCTGATAAATGCAAAGATTAATGTCAAAAAAAAAAAAAAAAAACAGACAAAAAGAAGAAGAAGTCAGGAAGAAGGTGCTCGCACGGCTCAGGAGACTTAAGATGCAGCGTCACAGAAAGCGCGTGGACCTGGGCTGGGTGGGAAGCGGGCAACAAGAAACAAAACTCGCAGTATTTGCAGATCTTCTGTTCTCTGAAAATCTGGGGTTTTTTGTCGGGGAGGCCAGGGTCCATAGTTTTCTCAGTCTGTGCCTTAACCACCTAACCCACAGAGAGGAGGAACTTCTGTACTCAGAAAATCTGAAAGAGTCTACAAATTAAAATCAATAAAATTTATCAAGGAGTAAGATCAATGTATACATACAAATATCAACTGTGTCTCTAAGCAATAATTAGAAATGCAATACTTTAAGAGTATAACATCTGTGTTGGGAAAATCAGATATTTACAAGAAAAAGAACGAATGGACCATTATCTAACATCATATACAAAAATTAACTCAAAAGGTCTCTAAGACCAAACGTACAACTTGAAACTATATGGTACTTAGGAAAAAATAGGCAGAAACTTTGTGACATTGGATTTGGCCATGATTTCTTGGCTATCATACCAAACGGTATCAGATGCAAAAAGACAAAGCAGACACATGGAACTTCATGAAAATTTTCTCATTTTATGTACCCAAAACACTATCCCCAGGGTAAAAAGCAAGCCCACAGAATGGGAGAAAACATGCAAATCATACAGCTGATTAGGGATTACTATTCAGAATACACCGAGAAATACTAAAACTCAAGAACAAAAATGCAAACAAGCCCAATTCAAAAATGGGCCAAAAAGAGCTTAAATAGACCTTTCTCCAAAGAAGATACACAAATGGCCAATAAGCAAGTGAAAAGATATTCAACATCACATCGTTCATCACTGGGGAAATGCCAATCAAAACCACACTGAGACACCACCTCGTACCCATTAGGATAAGTGCTATCAAACCAGAGAGAAAGTGCTAGCAAGGATGTAGAGCGACTAGAACCCTGATGCACTGCTGGTGGGAACAGAAAATGGTGCAGCCACTGTGGAAAATGGTTTGGCAATTGCACAAAAGCTTACAATTAGCATGTGATCCAGCAATTCCACTTTTGGGGGCATATAAGCAAACGAATTAAAAGCAAAGTCTCAAAGAGACATCTGGACATCCATGTTCACAACAGCAAACATGAAAGCAACCCAAGTGTGCATCTAGAGATGAATAAGAAAAAATATAGTCTACAGTCAGGTGCCAACGACGGGGATACATTCTGAGAAATGTGTCAGTAGGTGATTCTGTCTGGTGTGAATGTCATAGAGTATAATTACAAACCTAGATGGTATAGCCTACTGTCTACTGTCATATATGCAGTTCATCATTGACCAAAACATCATTAAGCAACGCAGGACTGAAGACATACAATGGATGGTAGTCAGCCTGAATAAAGAAAGGAATTCTGAAAGATGCTATCAACGCGGACGAACCTGCAGGACACTATACTCATTGAAATAAGTCAGTCAGTCACAAAAAAAAGACAAATCCAGTATGATTCCACTGATGTGAGATAGAGACAAAAAGAAGAATGACAGTTGCCAGGGGCCAGGAGGAGGGGGAACTGGGAAGTTATCACTTAATGGCGATAGATTTTCATTTTCACAAAATAAAAAGAGGTATGGGGATGGATGGTGGTGTGAATGTATTCAATGCCATTTAAAGTACTCTTTAATATGGGTAACAAGGTAACCATTTCACCACAAAAAAAAAAGTGTGCCATTTGCAGTAGAAGTCAAAAATATAAGAATATATATGGGAGTATAGCTATCAAAAGATATGAAGATCTAAATAAGTAGGCTGGTGTATATATATCATATTCATGGATGGAAAGACAATTTTATAAGATATTAGTTCTCCCCAAATCGATCTATAGATTCAACAAATCCATCCAAGAAAGCTTTCCAAGGAATTTGAAAAGATGATTCTAAAACTTATAAAAAAATAAACTAAAATAAGGGCGCACCCTGGTGGAGCAGCAGTTAGGTCAATTGCCTCCAAAGGAGCAGGCCATTTAACCCTGGATTGGAGTCCCAGTCTAAGGGGAAGCAACCAGTGTGAACAGCTAAATAAAAAAATAAATAAAACCAAAATAAGATGCTTCCTCCTCCTCCCTCTTCCTGCCTACCTGCCTGCACCTTAAACAAGGTGCACCTTAAATAAGGGCACGCCCTGGTGGCTAGAGATCTAGCACACTCTAGGAACAGCTCCCACAGACATTCCAAGGTCCCGGATCAAGACCCAGGGCCAGGGGAGAACAACCAATGTGAACAGCTAGGTAGAAATGGAGTGTTGCATCCACCTCTCTCTTCCTGCCTGCCTACTTGCCTTCATTCCTGCTTGCATCTTTCCTTAGAATTAATCAACCAATGAACTGATGAAATCAAATAAAGCCAAAATATCCTTGATGAAGAACAAAGTGGAGAGGCTTCATGTTTCAGACGTCGAGACTTTGAGAATGACAGTAAGGCGCTGATGTCATATTGAAAGGAATCGCCAAAGCGACCAGTGAGAGCGAATAGGGAGCGAAAAGACACACTACATGAACATGTGGCGGGTTAAGGGCGGTGCTGCAAACCAGGAGTGAAGCAGGAACTAGGAGAAACAGTCCTGGCACAGGCGACTCTCCCTACAGAAAAAATAAAGTCCTTAATTCATACCACACACAAAAATCATTACAGATGGATAAACATTTGAACACGAAATGCTGGCAAGGGTGGTGTGAAAGGCACACAGACCAAGGTGTGAATTCAAAATCCTGTAAACCATCCAGCAAAATCAACAAAGGAAATAAAGAGAATAAAAAAAGGTTAATGTGAACTGAAAATATTATAAGTTTTAGGGAAAAAAATATTTATGGTCTTGCATAAGGAAGAATTCTTTAAGAAAACACAGAACGTAGAAAGCAAAAAGAAGAGATTGAAGAACTTTTTTTTTTTAAAGGAAAGGTGCAGGCAGGAATGAAGGTGAGTGGTCAGACAGGAAGAGAGAGGAGGAAGAAACATTTATCCATTTTACTTAGTGTTCACACTGGTTGTTCCCTCTGAACCTGGGTTCTTGGGATGTACATGGACTGCGCTCCTTCGAGGTGGCTGACCTAACCGCTATTCCACCAGGGCACACTGAGCTTGAAGAGCTTCACTGAATTGAAATAAAAACCTTTTCATCCAAAGACACTATAAATAACCACCCAGATGAGCCACAAATTGAGAGAAGATATTTTGCAATTCATAAGTAACAAACAGTTCTCATCCTAAATATATAAAGAACGCCTAAAAACTACTAAGAAAGCAACAGAAAACCAACAGAAATTAGGTAAAAGACATGAACAGGCATTTTATGGAAGAAGAAACCTGAATGGCCAATAATGATTTGAAAATATGCTCAACCTCATTAGTAATCACAGAAATGCAAATTAAGACTATAGAGAATTGCCATTTTATACAAACTAGCATGGCAAAAGCAAAAACGCCTGGCAAATTTGATCTTGATACAGAGCAACAGGAACTCAGGCACTGCTGCTAAGAGTGAACATAGGCAAAACCACTTTGGAAAACAATCTGTCTTATAAAGGAGAACGAGTAAGCACATATACCACCATCCAGCATTTCTACTTGTAGAATCTCCTGTGCAGGTGCATCTGGAAATTCATTTCAGCATGTTCGGCAGCATCATTTGTAACAACAAAAATACTAGAAGCAAATTAAATGTCCACAGATGGCCAATGGAGAAATAAATGGTGATAGATTCATACAATGGAAAACTACACATCAGAGAAAATTAATGAACTGGAGTGAAACATCCACATGGGCGAACATCAGAAACGTGATGTCGAGTTGGTAAAGAGTGGTTTCACTTTCAGATAGCTCAAAAACAAGCAAAATTATACCAAGCGCTGTCTGAGGACATGTACATACACGGTAAAACTACTCCCCAAAAGGCAAGGAAATTATACAGGCAAATTTCAGGGGGAGCATTTCCATCTAAGTGGGAAGGAGGGAAATGGACGGGGAGGAGCACCCAGATGACGCTGTAATTCAGCTTAGTGTGTTTCGCTGGTGCTTGCTGTATTGTTACCACTTTATGACTTTTATAAACAGCACCCATTTTCTTCTGTACAATCAGCACTGGGTAGAATAAAAAGGTGGGTGATGAAGCGATTTGTGATTTATGGGCTGGAGTGAAACATGCACCTGGGTAAATATTAGAAACGTGATACCGAGTGGAAAAATAGAATCTGCACACAAGCTGATTCACAGTACCCTTCTTACAAGCCAGGCTCAGCACTCAGCGGTGTGCACACAATATCTCACTGAGTCCTCCCGCAGTCTGCCTGCAGAGACATCCCCTTTTATACATGAAGCAGGGGAAGCAGACAGCCAGAGAGGTGAAGCAACTTGCCCAGGTCACACGGCCTGGAGAATTTGAGATGCAAACCATGTCTGACTCCAGAGCCCTCATTCTTAGCTACTGTTCTCTGCCTCTCACACAGAATCACCCAATCCGTGGGGAGACTACTCTGACCCTTCTGATCACAAAATACCCACCCCCGTCCTCTGAGTCTCCAGAGCACATCCCAGTTAACAGATGTAAGCTGACATTCCTCTTATGAGCCTGGGTCAAAGTCCTTTATTTATTTTCCTAAAGCTTTTCCAGAACCGGGGAAGAACACCTGTGCCTTCTCTCCAGTGCAGTGTGGGTACCCAGCAGGAGCACAACAGATGCTTTCAATATCGGTTCAGGGCATTACAGAACTCACGGGACATGGGGCAGGCCCCAGATGGGCTCCACCCTGTTGGCCCAACATCATGGGGAAGGACAGGAGGCGGGCACTCACCTCGGGGGCTGTAGCCGTGGGCATCCATGAAGGAGAGGGCCAGCCGCTCATCCTCCTGCAGGGTGCTCTGGTCCGTGAAGCTCCGGTCCACGGCACTCATCATGTGGGTCTTCTCCTGGCGGTAGTTGACGGTGGCCTTGGTCATGTTCACCGGCTTCCTGCAGAGGGGGTTGACGGGACACACAGGCCTAAGTGGGGCCAGAGAACGCCCAGCAGTCAGGGAACCGTGAGACCAGGAGCTATTCTAGAGGCATCTCTGGATGCAGAGGGCGCTCTGCCTCCAGCCTTTCCTCACCAGACCCAGAGATTGCTGCCTCCCCCAAAAGAAGTTGGCAGGGTGTCTGCCCTGGGGACCCTTGCTGAAAGCCATGGATGGAGTACCAGTGGCCTAGGGCTAGAACTTGGCTCCTAGCTCTAGCTGTCCCTGAGAGCTTGGAAAGAGGGAAAGAAAGTCACTTTGGACATATTCTAGTGTCTCGGCAGACAGTCATCCCATCCCAAACAAGGAAGGTAGCTCCCAAGCGTTGCTCCCCCTTATCTTTTCTCTTTCCTCTGTTCTGGCCAGACCTGCCCTGGGTGCCCCTGAGGATGACTGCCCTCCCCAGGGCAGAAAGTCCAGCGAGGGTTCAAGCCCTCCCCTTCACTGTAGAATGAACTGCCTCTTCTGCCCTCCACGGGCCGCTCCAGACCAGTAAAGTGACCCACGCGGGCTGCCCACCAGCCTACACGGCCACCAGAAGCAGCAGAGGGAGATGACAGGGCCAGCTCCCTCCCTGTCTTGCAGAGCTTCTGGAGAGGCCCCTGCGTGGCCCAGGCCTCCAGCCCAGTTAGAGGGTGGCAGCTGGTGACCACAGGTTGCTGGAAGGAAGGGAAAAAGGAAAAGAGGGGTTCGGGGAGGGGGAACAGCTCCAGGACTCAGGGGCTAAGCATCAAAGAAGAGATAACTTTCATCCATCCCCCTTTGTGACTGGAGAAGTCAGGGGGTAAGTCACAGGGAAAGACAGAGACAAGAGACTTTTGCTGGTGCGGCCCTCAGCATGCAGGATGTGGAGTCAACCTGAGAACGGACTTCCAGGTTATGAGGGTTCAGGGACACTGACCAACTACAGAGAGGAAAAGGCCAATAAAGCCATCTTCCAGAAAGTCAAACTCCAATTAGACTATCCTAGGTCAAAGGCTGCTGGGGCCAGGGAAGGGCAGGATGACCTCTGGATGTCCTCCTGCCATGAACACGATGTCTTTACTGTGCCGGCATGATGTCTCTGCAGCCAACCTGTGTGCCAGGTAGACAGAAGCTTCCCAGCCTGGAGACTGAAGGCTCAGCAAAAGCCCAGCTCCAATGCCAGCCCCACAGGTAAGCCAGGCTCACTGTGGCCACAGGCAGAGCCAAGTGAAGAGAAGCCTTTGTGGCTGTGACCCTGACCATCAACATAAGAAAGAAGGTGGAGGAAGGGAGAGAAAGAAAGGGAGGTGAGGAAGGGGAAGAGAGGAGGCAAGAGAATTAGGAGGATGCAGAGGAGGAAAAGGAGGAGAAAGGGGAGGCGGAGAAAGAGATGGAAAAGGGACAGAGAGAGGACAGGCCAGACACCAGCAAACCACAGTGCAGACAGAGGGCCATGGACAGAGGACAGAAGTCAGATGGCTAAACACTGGGCCCAGAGAGGACCCGTCATGAGTGGACACTGGCCCCGGAGACGTCTCCAGTAGGGGCTCCGCGCCCGCCCGGGCCTCCGGATCCACTTGGAAGAATTGTAAACCCACCACCCAGACACGCAGACACAGTGGGAGGGTCCCCAACGCTGCATCTCCAGTCGCCCTGGGGGAGATGAAGCCCATGGGACGCAATATGGACACTCAGCTAAGCTCCGCATCAGGGTCAAGGACTGGCTGCACCAGTGGACATGGGAGAGCTGCCTGGTCAGAGGCTCCTGCGCAAGTGGACCTGGAGGCTCTGCGGGCGCTGGCGGGGTGTGGCTGCTGGAAAGCTAGTGTGACGCTGGTGACCTCCATGTGATAGAGGGGCAGGAGGAGGTGAGACCACTGTCCTCGGGGCTGGCCTGGGACCACCTGAGCCTGCTCTGCAGGAAGGGAGAACAGGAACCGGTGCAGGGAACATTCTGGAAGGCTTGCAGAGTCAGAGACGACAGAGTAACATGGGGAGACCGCGGAGTGAGAGGGGTCCGGGCTGTCACCCAGCTCTGGAGCTTCCTGGGACCTCTGGCAAGTCCCTATGCTCTCAGAGCCTCAGCGGCCTCATCTAAGTGGGAGGTCAGAGCCCCTGGTCCAGGGCACGGAGGGGCCTGGGGACAGACTGGCCCAGAGGAAGTGACCAGGGAGGGTGGGGCAGAGGGGCCACCTGTGGGGCAGGGGCCACAGTGGCCTGAGAGCCTCTGTGCTGTGTGCAGAGAGCAGGGTCGGGACAGGCCTTGTCCACACACACACACATGCACAGGGACTGCAGACCCCAGGGTGGGGCCAGCAGGAGACCTTCCTGGAGGTGGACTTGCTGTGACATCAGAGGTTCTGAGCAGCAGGAAGAGCTCGCCACACAGGGGCTGCTGGAGTGGGGGTTGGGGGAGGGGGGCAGGGAGACCAGGCTCAGAGGACATGGAAGTGGCCCCATTCAGAAC
>RJWH01011192.1:0-13333 GCA_004363575.1 Solenodon paradoxus | reverse complement strand
AAGGATGAAGCACATGGGCAGAAAGCTTAACCTTGGCAAGGTAAAGGGGTACGTCTTCCTGAGAGCTGGAGACATTTGAGATGGCTAAGTGGAGGTGGCTCGCATGGATGCCAAAGAAGCTCATCTCAGTTGGCTCCAATTTTCTCAGTCATGAAGGAGGTGAAGTCATCTCCTGAGAATGATGGGGAGGGGTGGGGCTGGGGGCTGGAGGAGAAGGCAGGAAGTTTGGAGCAGCTGCTGTGGGGAATGTGATAGGGAGTCAGCTAGCAAGGAATGAATGGATTGTTGAACAGCCAGAGGGGCCAGCTTAGGGTAGAGAGCATGCATTGGCAGCGAACCCAATGAGCAGGGCTTCTCCAACAAGCCAAGAGTGGAAGCAGTCACCTTCAAGGAGGGTAACCCAGGACTGTAGATTGGAAAGCCAGGCATAGGACAAAAGTTGGGGTGGTGAAAAGTCATAGGGTTGCCACAGAAACAGTGAAAATGTTCACATACCTGGGATAAAAGGGGAGACTCACTTATTCATTCAACATATATTTAGTCACCACATGTTGTATTAATACTATACACATCCCTGGCCCAAGGAGATGCTGCAAAGAAGCGGACACACACAAATCTCTGTATTCAACATGCATCCACAAAAAGACTTGCACACAAATGTTCATAGAAGCTTTGTTGATCATTACAAAAGAACTGGAAACCACCCAGATATCCTTCAACAGGTGAAGGGTGAAGGGATACGCAAACTGTGGTACATCCCTATAATTATTCAGTAATTAGAAAATGAACTACTGATGGATGTTACAACATGGATGAATCTCAAGATCAAGATGCTGAGTAAAAGCAGCACATACTGGATGATTTCATTATCTAAAATTCTAGGAAATGTAGATAAATCTATAGTGACAAAGAGCTTGTCTGGGCGAGTAAGGAGGCACAAAGGATCATAAGGTATCTTTTGATGATGATGGATATTTTATTAACTTGATTTTGGTGATCATTTCACTGGTATATACATATGTCAAAATTGATGACATTATATAGTTTAAATGTGTGCACAGAATGTTATAGTAATTATACTTCAAAGGTTATAAAATAAATGTTTTAAAAAATCTAAAATGGACCTAAAAAAAATCTCTGCCTTCATAAAACTTAGAGCCTACATGGGTGAGACTGACAATAAACCAGTAAGTAAACAAACATGATTATTTTTAGACTTTGTTTCATTGCTGTGAAGTTAAAATAAACAAGGTAATGGGATAGAGAATAGGCTGGGGGCAGGGAGAAAGGATCAACTATAGATAGGATGGTCAAGGAAGGCCTCTGGGGAAGTGGCATTTGAACTGAGACCTGAACGGTGAGAAAGAGACAGTCATGAGAAGATGCAAAGAAGAATATTCCAGGCAGAGGAAACAAAACAAGTAAAATCTGCGAGGGAGGAATGAGTTTGATGTGTTCAAGGAAGAGCAAGAAGATGAGTGCAACTTGGGTTTAGTGAGCAAGAGGGAAGAGCATCTGGAGATGAGGTTTAGAGAAGTCGGCAAGGGTCAGATCATGTGGGGCTTTGTAGAAAACGTGGTAAGGAATTGGGATTTTCCTCTAATCGTATGACTAATCCAATAGAGGGCCTTAAGCAGAAATAAGACATGATATGTTTTATGCTTCAATGGTGTTCTGGCACTGTAAAGAACTGACTTCAGGGGGCAAGGATAAAGGCAAGAAGGCCAGTTAGGAAAGTTCTGTTAGTTCAATTAAGAAATGATATCGGTGTAGACTAGGGTGGTAGAAGTGATCATATGCAGATCCCTTTTGGAAGTGCAGTTATAAGAAATTGGCTCCTATATTGAATGTGGAAGGATGAAGGAAACTGCAGAATCAATATGACTCTTGTTTTGTCCTAACCAACAGGATGAATAGTGGTAGTACCATTTACCAAAAAAAAAAAAAAAAAAGAGAAGCTAAAGACCACCAGGAACAAACCTATAGTTGAACTTATTACTCATGACAACAAGGGAAAATTCACACCCAGGAGTCATGGGTGTCTTAATAAAAGGTGTTAGAATTTATTACTGGATTGGAACTTATGTTGGGTGATTTGGGGGTGGGGGGCATTCAAGAAAGTGAGTGCTTCTTCTATATTGGGTGCTCTTAGGAAGTGAAGGTAATTCTGTGCTCATAGGTATCTTAATAACTTGTTTAGAAAGAAGGAAGGCTAGAGCAAGATGAAGGTTATCATAGCTAGAGAAGTAACTGTAACTCAAATTAGTTGGTAAAAGAGGATGCTTGATATGGTGTGCATTTCACAATAATCTTACTTTTGCCTATACTCAGAAACATTATAAAACAGTCTTATCTCACTTCAATGTGGTTACAGAGATATGTCTGGTCATGAGTTTGATGTTGGTATCCTATGCAATGGTTTATATCCCACAGGAGAATAATATGGTCTACCTGAGAACAGTGGGCCAACTTCTAATCAACAGTGAAGTTCAGGTATTAGTTTCAATCAATTCCTGAATGGCAAGGGTTGCTTTTTCTTTTTCAAGGAGAAAAGCAAATTTGAGGAAAAGGGACTCAAAAGCTCTGCTTTGGGTATGTTAACTTGAGAAAGATTTAGATATCTACATAGAGAAATTAAGTATACAGTCAGATATGCAAGTTTAGAGCCCACAGTAAGGGTTTCAGGCACAAAAAAATACAAATTTTTGAATCATCATTATAAATATGGTATTGATGTGTGAGGTGTTTTACATGTTGGGGCTAGTTGACATTACCGAGAGAGAGAAAAAATGAAGAAAGTTCCTAGAATGCAATTCTGGGCGATTCAATATGAAGATGTGGAGGAGATGGAACAGAACCCACAAATGATAATGAGGAGAAAAAGGACCAATGAATAAGGAGATAAACCAGGAGGCTGAGGTGTTATGGAAGTCAAGTAAAAAGTTTTAAAGAAGGAATCATCAATTGCACTAAATATTGCTAAATAGTCATAGAAAATGAGGACTGAGACTAGAGCATTAGATTTGGCAACATGCAGGCAGTTGGTGACCATGACTAAGCAGTTTCATTGGTGTGCTCTAAGAGACAACTCTATTGCAATGGGGCAAGACTGGAAGCTATCATTATCAAACCTTTACCCTGAGTCAGGTACTATGTTAACTACTCAACCTTCACAATAACCCTGGGAGGTAGGTACCATATTCTATATCCATTTTACAGATGGGGAGAGGAGAGTTGAGAAAGCTTAAATAACTTTTCTGACATTATCCAAGTGGTAAAAGGCAGACTATAGATTTGGAACTTGGGAGTCTGGTCCTAGAGTCCATGCCCAATACACTACACTTTTCTATTTTAGTGGTTGATGGAGAAAGTCAGCAGGAAGGGGACCTTGAACTGACAAGTTCCCTAGATTTGCAAAAGGGAACCAGAACTTCTGATTGATGGCTCCAATTACTTGGCATATAAGATGGAGACTAACCCAGCTGATTTCCAGAGCAACCTCTTCCAAATGGGGTTTGTCGTTTGCTATGGCCTTGGTTTAATCCAGATGTATAAGGAGATGGTAGGAAAATGATGGGAATTCCACTCTTATGTCTCTGTGAGATCCATACTAATATTTCTTCCCTTGCTAGGCTTCCTCTCCAGTGTCCTGTTCGCTAAGTTAACCTTCCAATAAGGCAGAGGTTTAACAGGGGAGCAAGTCAAGGGCTTCTTTCCACCTTCCACCATCTCAGTTACTCCCATCTCCACCTTAATTCCATCCTCTACCCTAGAAGACTCACATGGAAATGCAGGTACCCTTCTAGATGGCTGAAGGTGGAAGTTTTCCAAATACCCCTAGAGTAGTGGAGATAAAAACAAATCTAAGTTCTGTCTTGAGGAGTTCACCACATCATCACTGAGATGAGCAACAGATTAACTATAAACGAAAAAGATCATTAGACCCTGACGGTAGAGAAGGAAAAGTTTGGAGAACTGGAACTAGGGGTGAGGTGGGAAACTTGAAATTGGAAGGGGGAAAATAAGAAAAATATCAATTCCATAGTTCTTAGCCCCAGGGAAAGAGAAACAGATTTAACACGTCTCCTGTCCCCATATTTTCTCTTCCAGGTCTGCTGGAGTTGCAATCCCTACTAGACCGTATCTAGATCCTAAAAAAAGCCAAGTGGAGACCCCTTGTCCTCCCAGGAACCTGAGGTATCTTCATAAATGGACATCTTGTGGGTCAAGTCTGTGGGAATTGTCAAATTTGTATTGCAATCCGGTGATTCGTGTCCACCCTAGTGCTCCCCAGGGTTCCAAGAGCATCTGGCAATAAGAGTAGTAGGATGTGACTTGAAAAGTTGTGGCAAGTAACTTCCCCAACACACAAACATTTTCAAGGAATCTTTCAGATTCCACTGAAATCCACAAGGAGAGATTCTTTCCTTGGGTTTTCACCTTTACAATTGACCTGAGTTATAAAGTTTATAAACCTGAGTTTTCTGTTATAAAACATAAATGCCCCTGGCAAGGAGTCATCTGAAGCAATGGTTTAAGCCCTGCTGCTTCTATATAAAGCAATTTAGCTGCTTGTCTTTTTCTCTGACTCAAAAGGACTTTGGCGCACAATGTGAATGTACTTAGTTCTACATAACTGTACAATGTACATTTCAAAATGTCTAAGATGGCAAATTTTATATTTATGTGTATTTCACCACAATTTAAACAATTTGTCTGAGCTAGCTCCCTGCTGCTTTGACTACACTCTTACCAGAGGACCAAGATCCTTTCCTCCCTCAGAACCCTGCTGAATGGGTTACCTGGTCCCATGCCCTGAGACGCAGCAGAGAAAAGAGAGGTGGCTTAATCATGTTATTTGTCTTCCTGGACAGACTGTAGGTTGTATTAAGTAACAAAGCGGGATGAAACGTGACTTCTCATCCAACTTCTTCCAAGGTCATTGTGATGAGTGGTTCAACTTCACCTGCTCACTAATCTAATCTATTTGCCCTTGATAGTCCTTAGTTAATTCTCCTCTAACTTTATTACCTTCTAGCACATGCACAATTGCTCTTCATCCTACCTCCCTCACAAAGCTTGCAGCCTAGGGTGTTTCCTTTTCACTCTCCTCTCTTCTGCCCTAAAAATCTAGACTCCAGCCCTAGTGGATCCCTGAAAATATAGTATTACTGTCTTATATTTTAATGGGTACCATGGGCTTATGGAAAAAGGGGAGTTGCATAGGATGTTGAAACAGGTGTGCCCTGATTCCTAGTTATTCTAAATTCTTGGAATGGGGGAGATAGGCTCAGAAATCTGGGAGTTAGGGGCCAAGTGCTTACAATCCTCTTTGAGCAAACTCTACATAGTGGAGAATTTTCTCTTCTTCCCTTCCTCCATACAACTCCCCGAAAGAAGAAAAAGGAAAATATAAACTTAACATCTAATACTTCTGTAGATACTGCACTTCTCCTAGTCCTTTTCCCATGTTATCCTTCTTGATCCTGAAATCCCCACAGCTGTGAAGATGAGTCCAGAGAGGTTAAACAGTCCACCCTGAGAAACAAAGTGCATTCACTGCAAAGTCACAGGAGACCCTAGTTCCCAGATTTCTGATCAGTGCTCTCTCTACACCACCACCGTGCATTTGCTTTAAGCCACCAGGCAAGTTTGTTTGGAAAGCAGCCCGGTCCCTTTTCTCTTCGTTGATATGAATCCTGTGCAGATCTTGGGTTTATGAAAGAAATAGCAAATTGAAAATGAGAAGATGCTAACTAAAAATGCAAGAAAGACCCCATTTATGTCCCTCTAAAAAAGCAAAAGCAACAACTCAGACTTGTCTAGAGTGAAAGAAAAGCTTCTGTTTATTTCTGCATTGTCAATGAGCACTTCCAGACATTGGAACTCAAAACATCTAGTTCTGCTTTGCTAAAAGCCTCAAATTACATGTAAGGCAGCATGGGTCGTCCTTATTATTATGGAGCAAAGATCTGAACCCAAACGAATGGAGAAGTAGACTGCTGGCTGCATTGAAAAAAGAATCACTCTGTTTTATTAGAATAACACTTAGGAGAAGGCTAAGGGTTTACTAATTGGTACGGTCAGCTCAAGCTGTTCAGAAGCACATTACCAAAACTGGGGGCTGGCCAGGACCCTAGTTTTTCTCTCTTCTATCTTTTCCTGACTATGTGATGACTGTTTCAATGCTATTGACACCTGCACTGGCTGGTAGAGAGTCAAGTGGCCAGAATACTGGGAGCCTTCATTATCTGGGACACAGTTGCCACCCTGAAAGCGTTTGAAAAAAGTGACTGGGCAGTAAAGAAAATTGCTTTCCCCAGCCTAGCCAGTTTACTTTTCTCTCTGGGAGCGTTCTGTAGCTACTCTCGCCACATGCGTTGCAGGGGTACCCTGATCATCATTCAAAGGTTAACATCTTTGTAAATGCAGGCATATTTTTGCAATAGAACTTTTTTTCCCATGACTGGCACATTATTTTTTTATTATGGGCATTGTCTCAGCTGCTCCCGGCTTCCTTTATTATCTTTTCTCTGGCCATGTATCTTTAAATGTCTTTGAAACAAAAAAAGGGTATAATTGCTTACAAAGTTTCAACACCTAAAGCAATGATTATGCTTCATTATCAAACCAACCTTGTGTTCCCAGTTACGCCAGATAAATGAGGAACATTGTGATACTTGAACTACGAGTTGGAGACAAAGCCTCCCATGGTCCCGCAGTGACCGGTATCTGTGTCCTTTCTCCACATCCCACTCGGGTCTCCCTGCCTGGCCTTGAGATGGATCTCACAGCGTCTTCTCTCTTCCCATCAATGTCTTGGACTGCTGCACAATCCCTGGCCCCCACATGCAGGGAGAGAGAGCAACCTTAGGCCTAGAACTAGGACTAGAGAGGAGCCAATAGGGCAAAGCCAGTATATCTATCTCCAAAGAGTGAATCCTGGGAATGAAAGTAAGTTCATTTAACTTATTAATAGCTCTGATAAAATACCAGAAAGATGGCAAGGTTAAAAATCGATGCCTTGAATGAGGTTTGTGTAATATCAATGCATTTAAGCATCTCATGATATCTTTGACCTGCTGTTACTGAGAAACCAGTTGAATGTATGCAAGTTGACTTCACCCTAAGAGGTGGATTTCTGCATTTAATGAAGCCCAAACAGTCATCCGGTAAATGTTTATCAGGTATAAGCATTTAAGCCACACGTAAGCAAGTTTCTGATGAACTTCTGGTGACAAAGAGAATAAATAAATAAACATAAACCTTAGCTTGACCCTTTGTTGGTTATGATTGCCAGAAGTTCGAGTGTGCTCCCTCTGACTTAAGATTTATATTCTCTTGACTGCTTTGTATCTTTTCAGAAACCAGTTCTTTGAGAAAGTTATCAAGGTGGTTTCCAAAAGTTAGCTGTCATAATTTAGCACTGTGTGAGAGTTTTGTTCTAAATGCATCCTGAAAAACTGCAAAAGGAAGGTGGGAAATCCTTTTTTTAGCACTGTGATATTTGCAAGTGCTTCAGAATTAAGGAAAAACGAGAAGGGAAGTAATAACTGGGACACCCATTTTGCCATGGAAACCTTTTCTTCACCAACAATCACATTTATCATACAGGAACCATATACCTAGATAGACAGATTAGATCAACAGACAGATGATAGATAGACAGTTACGATAGATAGATAACAGCAATCTGACCCCTAAATTGAAACATCATTTCTGAAAGCAATAAATGAAAGTAAAAAAAACAATTTTAAAGCTCCTTCACTATATAGCACTGGGTTTCAAGGCTGAAATCTCTGAGAAAAGACTCGTAAGTTACTGTTTAAACAACCTTTATTACCTGGCTCTGACATTCCCAGGTTACAAAGCAGGGGGCATCTGAGCCTTCAGTTTCATGGATGAAACAGATAGCTACCATACCAACTGAATCAATATAGGAGAGGCATTTGGAAGTATTGGGGTGATGCACCCAGCAATGGTTACCCAGGACAGAAGATGACAAAGCTACCAAACATCAGGTAAGTTACTTTGGGGCTCACACTGGAGGCCAGAAAACCATACAGTTGGGGTCGTAGGTCTCGTCCTCCTCTGTGAGTTTGCTTCCCCCATCAGTCCCTATTAAATTCATTCTGGCCCACAGATGGGTCCTAGTGTCCTGCTAGCTCCCTGCTGAAAGAAAGAGGGACTTTGGAGAAAGATGTTTGAGGTTTCTCCAGTGTCTTTGTCTCCGTCCCTAAGGCAACAGGAAGCTGGAGCTGCTGCAGCCGGCCTGGCAGTGATGGCCTGGCAGTGATGGCGAGCCTGTTGGCGCTAAGGAGTGAGCAGTCCCTGGAGCAGCTGCCAATTAGACAGCCCAGAGTTCTGATGGACTTCATTGCTTCAGTTCAATGCCAAGTGTTGGACGTGTTGGATTCAGTTCCCAGAGGGCTGGAGCGTGGTGTCAGGGCCATCTGAAGACAAGAGGGCAGAGGCCATTTAGTGCAGTTGTTGGTGCGGGGTAGTGGGGTGGCGGGGAGGCAGGAGGGTTGAGGAGGGAGGAGTTGGCCAGGAGTGTGTGGGGTGCTTCTTCCAGAGCCTTCCAGACAAGGCCTCAGGTGAGGTGCGCCCTGGAAAGGGAGGAAGAGGCAAAGGCGGAGCGCCCAGGCAGAAGCCAGCTGAGGAGGGCACCAGCGAGCGAGCGAGCAAGCGAGCAGGCTGGGGCGGTGGTTCTAGACGCCCTCGGTGCCCTGGGCCGGGCCGGGCAGCGCCCCGGGGACGAGCTGGCGGCGGCCCTCGGATTGAGAGCCGGCCGCAGTCTCGGCGTCGGCGGGGGCGCCGCCCGGGGCCCACTCGTGCGCGGCACAGGCCGGGGGCCGCTTGTCCTTGGCGTCGACGAGCTTGCGGGAGCGGGTGTAGGCCAGGATGAGGCCGCCGGCCAAGCAGGCGTAGAAGATCATGATGAGCAGGATGTAGAGATAGGCGTCATCGCCCTTGGCGCTGGTCACCTCGCGGTCCACGAAGGGGTCGGGCCCGCCCCCCAGGCCCAGGCTCGGGACGACGCCCGCGCCCAGGCCGCTGGCGTTGCCGCGGTGGTGCAGCTCGAGCAGCAGGCGGCTCAGTAGGCTGCGCAGCCGCTGGCTCTCGCTGCAGTTCATGGCTGTCGGGGAGTGGCACGGCGGCTCCAGGGCGCCGCTGACCTTTCCCCCGGGGCGAGGGGCAGCGAGCGAGCGACGGCCGAGGCGGGCCAGTGGCCGAGACGGGCGGGCGGCGCAGTGGCTGGGGGCGCCAGCCACTCGGGCCTCCTTATCCCCTCACCCCGCCCTCCTCCCAGTCCCCACCACGCCCCCTCCACCCGAGGCCGCCTCTTCCCAGGCTCCGGCTGTCTGGCCGCTCTGGGGAAAGGGGACAGCTGGTAGGGGGAGGGGAAGGGGACAAGGGAGGGGGCGAGGCCGGGCGGGGAGCGGAATGCTTGCGAGGGCCCAGGCAGCCAGGCTGGCAGGGCCATTTGCTGGGACTAAGGCTGGACCCTGGGCTGCGGAAGAGAAGTCTTTCCTAGTTCTGGCCACCTGCTCTGCAGGCCCGCCTTTGGCCCGGGTACAGCATCTGGTCCCCCAAGACGGGCCCTTCCCAGGGCTTAAGTCAGCACCTCAGTGACATGGAAGCCCAAATCGCGTGTGGGCATCTTAAGGCAATCACTGTCCTGGACAAGGACCCGGCCTATCTTTCTAGCCCTCATCCCTTCCTCCAACCTGAGGGGAGCGTCTTTTCAGAAGATGCCTAGGCCACGGTGGGTGACTGAATGGTTAAGCAGTAAACAAGAAGGCCAAAGCAGGACAAAGTAGGACTCCTTGGCTTTCCAAAAAGGTTTCTGATCACATAACAGCCTCCTTAGAAGTATCCCTGCCCTGATTTCCTATCATGTTTTTAGAGGTCCCCAACACATCACATCTTAGTGTACCATCCATCAATGTGACCCTGTTTTCCTGGGTGAAGTCACCAAACTCATCCATTTAAAAAGAGTAGGGGTATTATAAAGAACCTTTGATGACACACTTGATGTGTCACAATGTGAGACATGAGAAAAGCATGACTTCTAGGGAATATGCTCACTCCTTCCTCGGCCCGCCTTCGGTTAGGTGAACACCACCCAGCTCTCTGTCTCTCCAGGATTGGTAATAGTCTAGGCCTGCTGGTTTATGGGGCAGCCATTTTTCTTCTGAAAGTATCATCTTTTAGGAGGAAACAAGACAACGGATCAGTCCCCCATGTATTACAAACTGGGCTTCACAAAGGAAAAGTGCTCAGAGGATTGATTTGTAGATAAGGAGTAGGAGAAAGGATGAGGTAGTGCTGGTCAGGTCTGTTTGTATCTGGTTGCCAAATGACAATAGAAGAAATTCAAGAGAAGTCTATGTCCTTAAGCACATCCTGAGGATCAAGCTGCCTATTCCAGACCAAGGTGCCTGACTCATCCAGGGCCTTCAATGTGCAGGTGTCATGGATTGAAAAGGAAAGTTTTCAGCCCAGCCCACTCTCCACTCAGGAACAGCAGTCTCCTGTTGTGGAGTAGAGTTGGCACCAAACTCTACCCAGGTCTCAAACAGAGCCTTACTTTACAGTTTCTACACAAAGGCATTCCACATGACCTTGACCACTGTTTCTCTCCCAATCAGGGAGCCTCAATATCCTCAGTGCAGAGAGGCTCCAGGAATTGGCAGTGACCTGGCATGAGAAGTACCAGAGGACACAGCTAAAGAATTCCCCAAGCAATACCAACCTATACCAACCTATGGACAGAGCTCTTCAGCTAAAAGACTCCTCTTATCTATTAAAATGTCTCCAGAAATCTGCAGGATTATTGGTGGGGGAGGAAGGATAGAAGAAGCCCCTTCACTGTAGCATAAAAATACACTTTTAAACCTATCATTGTCAGCAGTCTTATGAGCTAGTAGGATTATTCCTGTTTTCAGAAGCAGACACAAGTTCATGTGGTTAAAAGGTCTAGAAAGAGGAACTCTAATCTTGTTCTTCTCAGTTCTAACACATTACTCTTGTCACACAAGTAGTATCTGTAAGCTGCCTCCATGTTCCCACTGCTCTCTTCTCTAGAATCTTCTAGAGTCCTGCATTTTCTGCCCAAACTGCTGTCTCTGTAAGTTCACCAACTACCTCCTGGCCAAATTCAAGCATCTCTGCTCAGTTTGCATCTTTGACCTCAATGAAGAATCCAATACAATCAGCCACCCACTCCTTCCTGTAAGGGTCCTACCCTCAGTGTCATGGCATTGCATTCTCAAGTTTTTCTTCTTATCTCGCTGATCCATCATTATTCTCTGTCTCCTTTGCTGACTCCTCTTCCCTCCTTTCATTAACTGTTGGAATCCCTGAAGCCTCAATCCTCAGCTATTCTCTTAACATCCATTTCCTTGGAAAGTGTCTCCTTACATGGTTTCCCCTACCACCTGGCATATATTTAGCCAAATTTGAATCTCTAGCTCTGATTCATTCTTGGTAATGTCTCTTACATCCATCTGCTCCTTCCTTCCTGGTTTTATTGCCACCAGCCTAATCCAAGCTCTAATTACCTCAGGTCAAATATGCAAACTGAGAGTCTCCTGGCTGAGCTCCCTGCCTACAACTCAATCTACTATGTATGGCTAGAATACTGCTCCTCCAACATCATTTCCATCAGTTCACCCCTTTATTCGCCAACCCAGAGTGGCTTCCTATTGCTTCTTTAATGGATTCAATCTTTGAGGAGCCTTCAGTCCTTGCCCCAAGTCCTTGCCTTGGACACTATCTCCTCCCCTTTGCTGTTGTTGCCAGCATGTTCCTAGAGTTCAGCTCCTCTCCAATACTCCCTGCCTTTTACTGCATGAAGGAAAACTTGCTTGACACCCCAGCTTGTGATCTGAGTTTTTAAGAGGGCACTCTCCTGGTGGTGCCATCACTAAGACTGCAGCATTCATTGAAGAAAATTTGGAAAACAACAGACACTGAGAAAAGTTACCCATAGCATGCACAAGTGCTAAACACACACACACACACACACACACACACACACACACACACACACACACACTGCATCATTGTTTTCTTTGTGAATGTTTTCTCATGTCAGTTACTATTTTTATAACTTCATTTTATTGTTCACATAGGATTCCAGATTCTCAATCTACCTAAATGTATTTGAGCTAGTGCTTTATTGTGAGATTCCTGGTTATTTCTAGGTTTTCACTATTAGAAATGTTTCAATGAACACATGCAAGACAAATTCTATTTAAAAACTGATTGCCAGAGAAATGCAGATTACTAATTGATAGAAAATTAGCATGGGGAGCAGGAGATGTGTAGAAGGGGGCTGGAAACAGGAATGAAGAAAAGTCATAAAAATTTAAAACCCCCAACCTTCAGAAAACAACAAGAACAGATGTGTGTATGGTGGTGGGGGTGGTGGGTGGGATACTGACTTTCTTTTCACTCAAGGGGCTGCTGGGCATCCCTTCAAATCCCAGTCCCAGGCCAGCCCTGAATGGTTGAGATGCCAACCCCTCTCCCCACATCACTTAATGAAACTGCAAATCCATCAGACAAGGACTGCATCTCATTCCTCCTCACCCTTCCACCCGCTTCTACACCTGCCCCCTACCTGTCAAACAGTCATTTGTTTTTCCGTCATCCAAAACTCATTTCCTGAGTGATAATCAAGCATGTTGACAAAAGGAAGGCATTGATAATCATGCATGCAGACTTTCAAAAAGTCGTGGAAAAGTTTCTGTTGCATGCCAAGGTTGTTTTCAAAGTACAATTGAGGCGCTATGGGCTAGGAAATGCTCGTGCCATTCCTTGAGCACTTCCTGCCAAGATTGCAGCTCTTTGGGAGTTGGCTAAATCGAACGGAGTTGCATTTGGCACATTGCCAAAAGACGGGCACAGATGGTAAGCTCTGTTGGAGCCCAGGAGGCTGGCAACGACACAATTAGCTCTGAGGGAGAGAAGGAAAGAAGGCTTTATGAAGCACCAACTAGAGACTGAGAAAGTATCATTCATTCATTCAACAAGTGCTTATAGCATGCTACACTGGGCAAAGAACAGTGCTGGGTCCTAGAGACATCCCACTGGTGAAGTCTGTGGCTTTAGAACTCTCAGCCACTTCTTTGTGAACTGGGGGAAGGCAAGGAGCTCCAGGATCTGGGGCGGGGTGAGCAGTGGGTCTGACAACCAGTCAAAATTATGGTTTGGAAGAATTTTGACTCTGGACCAAGCTTTAAGCAAGCACTAGAGCCAAAGACCTTATTTGGAGAAGGAACATTTCAGTGGGTACAAGCTCTCCGTTCTCTGCTCTGTGCAG
>RJWH01011191.1:0-13330 GCA_004363575.1 Solenodon paradoxus | reverse complement strand
TCTCTCTCTCTCTCTCCTTTCTCTCTCTCTGTCTCTCTCTCTCCTTTCTCTGTATCTCTGTCTCTCTCTGTCTCTGTCACCCCCCCACCCACAGTCTGGGCTCTTTCATCTACATGAAATAAACAACCCTACATGCTCAGTAGGAATTGCCCCCTAACATCCAGGGCAGGTCTGCCTGCCTTTTCCTTCAACGACGATGCAGTGATGATGGTGGTGACAGCTGCCTCTCTGTGCCTCCTTCCTGCCTGTCCCCTCAGACCTGAGTGAGCGGGAGCCAGGCCAATGACAGCGCCCCCTTGATGCTCTGGCACTCTCCCCCCCCACCCCACCCCCAGGGAGCATTCAAAGCCTCCCCTTTCCTGAGGGAAGGGCCCTCAAATCTCTAGGCCACAGAGCGCAGAAGTCCTGGACTATGCTGGTCAGCGCTTTCATCACAGGCCAGATTGAACCTAAACAAAGAGAGCTCAGAGACAGAAAGAAAAAGTCACAAATGCCCCCTAAATGGACTACTGACATGCAACTTCGTGAAGCTAAGCAATCAAGAGGGCGACCTAATTTCTGAGGTGGTCCCTAAGCCCAAGCATCTCACGGATCCTCAGTGCGCGCCTAGCGGGCAGACACATCAGTCTCTCCCGTCTCTAAGTGAGAAGAATGAAACCCAGACAGGCGAGCTATTTGCTTCAAGGTCATAAAGCCCAAATGACAGAACAGAGATACTATTGTGTTTTCTCCACACTCCGAGGCCAGAGGTATCCAGAAGCCTGTGCTGCTCCCAAAGGCCATGGGAGCCCCCAGCACAAAGTGACGCGCTGGCCCTGGGGGAGCCCGTGAGCGCCCCCCACCCTGCACGCCCAGAGTGGGATGTGCTTGCATGTTCTCTGCTGCTCTCTTTCCGGCCACTACCTTCTTCTGTGTGGGCAGCGCCTCACTGCGAACATAACTTACAGCACGAAGATCTAAGCACTTCTAATGGGTACAGGGCAGGTGAGGGGCTGGGGGGCATGTGAACAGGAACCAAGCATGCCTTCTGCTGCTGAAAACGAAAAAGTTAAAATGAGGAAGACATACAGGACAGCAGCGTGAGAGTTCCAGCCGCCTCCTATCCCGACACTACGAGGCACTACCATTCATTTTGATTTTTCCTTTGTGATGGGTGTGGGGTAATAGCTCAGGGTGGTTTAATCTGTATTTCTTTGGTGTCCAATGACGTGGGGGAGTCTCCATATTATTACTGGCCATCGTAATATCCTCTTTTGTGTGTGTAGGTCTTTTGCCTGCTCAAATATTTGCCAATTCTTAATTGGGTTGCCTTTTTCTTACTGATTAAGATAGAGAAAGAGATAGAGATAAATATCTATTCTGATATACATACATGTATGTGTTTGTATATCAGATACATATTACAAATATCTCCTCCCAGTCTGTGACTTCTCTCACTCTCTTAAAAATTTTTCAATAAACAAAATGTTCTTAACTTTAATAACATTCAGTTGATCATTATTTTATGGTTAGTGATTTTTATGACCTGTTTAATCATTTTTTACCAACTCCAAAGTCATGAAATTACTCTACTATGTTTACTTCTAGAAGCTCTATTGCTTTCCCTTTTCATGTAGGTCCATGGTCTCTCTTGAATTGACTTTGCTTATGCTATGAGAGAAAAGTCAAGGTGATTTTTGTCTACATGGATATCCAACTGACCAAGCACTGGTCATCCCTTTCTCACTAAGTAGCAGTGATGTTCTTGGAGTACATCAGATGGCTAAATAGATGCCATGGGTCATGATTCCAAGTATCAGTCAGTTTCTGGACCCGTGGCATTTTAAACCACTCAAAAAATAAATACTCAACAATACTGAGCGCAATGCTAAAAACCAAAATTTTAATGTTGACCCTGTCGTGAATATCCAATGCAACTTTGGGTAAGCAGCCCCCTTCTCTGAGCCTCCAATCCTGAGCAGATTCTGAAAGAAGGGGACACACGTCGACCCGACTCTGACCTGCAACAGCACGCTGCAGTCAGAGTCCCCTCTGCACCCTCACCCTCACCACCAGAGATGATTTTATCTCCAAGGACAGCTCCAGATGAGCCCAAAGACGGGCTGGCAGGACCTTGGAGAAATCTGCTGGAAGGAAAGAAAGAATGAGAGCAGGGAGGGGTTGTGGAGTATTATTAAGACTGAGCATTGAGACGGTAGCATTAGTTTCCCATTGCTGTTCCAACAACACCCCACAGTGCAGCACCTTAGACCAAGACAGAGCGAGTATTTTACAGAAGTCTGAGTTAGTTCTCTTTGGGCACAATTAAGGTCTTGGCGAAGCTGAGTGCTCTTCTGAAGACTCCAGGTGAGAAGTAGCATCCTCATTGTTTCCCGCTTCTAGACCCTGCGTTCCTCAGCTTGGCAGCTCCTTTCCTTTGTCCTCAAAACCAGCCATGCTGTCCTCACAGACCCTTCTTCCATCACCACCACTTTCTCTCTCTCTGATCTTTAAAGCCTTTCACTTTAAAGGACCCATGGATTGGGTTGAACTCACCCAGAAAATCTAAAACAATCTCCCGAACTGAAAACTCTTCATTCACATATATCTGCAAAATTATTGACAGGCTTCTGGGATTAACATGTGGATATCTTGGGGGACCATTCTCTCTCTTGCTATATAGCTGAACCAGCTGTTATACTTATTGTTGGCCCAATTATTATTTGTTAAAGTAAGTTAACCTTCATTTTCCAAGTCCCTCTAGCCTTAACTAATAGTTAAGGATTCCTAAAGTGAGAAAAGGCCTGGAGGCAGAACATCAGGAAAGAGTGCAGGATGACCGGGTTTGGAAACCAGGACCCTGGTTCTGTTTTGTAAGGAGACAACTCAGGTGAGTCTCCCAATCTCTCTGGATGGAGGGCCCCCCATCTTTGCACTGAGGATTTTGTGGCACATCTGGGGGACCACTTCCTGTTTCTCCAGGGCCCGGACACATGATAAAAAGCTTGTAAAGCAACCAGTTGAAAAACTGTTTTAAGTAGCATGATTGCTGTCAAACTAGAGAAAGCGTGACTTAAAAAAAAATGTTCAGAAGACGTGTTGTGCCTTCTTAATAAGCAGTGACCACAGGCCAGGCGTCTCCACCCTCCGGACCTGCTGATCTCTAACAAAGTCACTTCCAGCTCAAACATCTGCTGGCATTTGAGAGCTTCATCTCGTACGTATGGGTTTTTATCTTCCCACCTTCAGCAGCGGGAGGGAGGGATGAAGCCGAACGAAAGCACTTATGTAACAAGATGGAGAAGCGAGTTGCTGAAGAGAAAAGATCAGAACCCTTCTTCCCTTCATTGCCAGCCTGCAAATGCTCTGCTTGGAGAAAGCAACGTCCCAGCGGGGCCGGGTTCAGCTTGGTCATGGCTGGAAGGAGGCCCAAAGCGACCCAGGCCTCATTTCCGAAGGGTGTTATTTCACCCCTGCTTCCCAGATAATGTAACTGAGTCACTCAATTGAGCATAAAATAGAAATTTGGCTTCTTATCTGCCTCAGACCTGACTTTACTATTTTCTTTCTGCAAAATACATTTTTCACTATCTTATCTTCTAATAAACAATCCTAGCTCGGCAGCCTTGTGGCAATGGTGCTGAATGCATTTAAGAGACATATTTTTCCTCTCTCGCTCCCTGCTTAAAGTCTTCTGTTTAAAAGCCTGCAATTTTTTTCCCCTCCCTTTCGGAAAAAATATATATCCCATTTGTATGCCGTCTTCCTTTAAAGCACGCACATATTTTTCATGAGTCGTTCTGATGGAACCTTCCTTATTTTCCCTTTTGCTCACTTGATCAGAATTAAAAGAAGGACTCACTTCCACAGCAATGGTGTATGCAGTTGATGGATTTTAGGACTGGGGGTCTGGGGACTGGTTAGGAAGGTTCTTTTATGAAGGGGGCAATTTCTAGAGCAGTCAGACCCCAATGGGTCCTCCAAGATTGTGTGGTGGGCAGGACACATATTGATGAAAAGCCAGTTATGAATGTTTAATGCCTTCTCTCAAATGCAGACTGTCATCAGATGCGCCAGACAGCCAAGCTCAAGCCACAGGGAAAGAGGAGGAAACAGGAATCAACATTTATTGAGCTTTTCTCAAAACAACTCTTTGAGAGAACAACCCCATTAGCAAAGAGGAAAAACACAGCCCCACTATCACACAGGAGGAAACTGAGGTTCCAAGTAGCTAATGCACATCCAGAAGATGGCCTTCAATGGCAAGTCTCCAAAGGCTGCTTTGGGAATTAAAATTTTACACACACGCACACACACACACACACACACACACACATATATTTTCTGGCTTGTAGACTGTAGGCAAGTGTCTTATTCTGAGTGTAAACTATAAAAAGCAATGAGGATAAAAGTCACTTCTCAGTGCGCCCTGGTGGAGCAGCGCTTAGGTCGATCGTCTCCAAAGGAGGAAGTCACATCCCCCTGGGTTCAAGTTCTGTGTCCAGCAAGGGGAGCAACCAGTGTGAACAACTAAATAATAATAAAATAAGGATGCTTCCTCATTCTTTCTCTTCTGCTTACCTGCTCATCTTCATTCCTGCCTGAACCTCTCCTTGAAAAAAAGAAAAAGGAAAAGAAAGCCACTGTTTAACTGCATCCACTCAGGAATCGCCACCCCAACTATTTAATGCTGGAAAATACAGCAAGTGAAAGGACCATGGGTTACCCAGCTCACCAAAGCAGCACTGCAGCTGCTGCAGTTTATACGCACAATACGACTCAGTCTTCGCGCACCTGCTGTCCCTGCCACCTTGTTCACACCGTCCCCCAAGGTCCTCGCCTGTCTGCCGCTAGGACTCCCTGGAGCGGTCCTCCGAAGTACCCTTCAGATGTGAGCTCAAAAGCTGCCTCCCCGAGAAACCTTCTGTGACCACCACACCTCACCTGCCCTTCTCCTGCACAGCCTCCAAAACACGCACGTGTCTGCTTATGTACTTACACATTTATCATCTGTCCCACCCTCACTGGTCTGTGAGCTCCAGGGAGTAAGCGGCCATTTCATTCTCTTTTCAACACATCACCCCTATGCATCGCACGCTGCATCGCACGCACCCACAGGTGCTCGGCATACATTTGTTGAACAAATGAATGAATGAATTTGACTCTCGCAACAACCCTGGGTGACAAGCATTTTGACTGATGTTTTCTAATAGAAAGTGAAGTCAATAATAAGAGTCAGCATTTCCTATGTACTTGCTGCGTGTCTGGTAGGATTCGAAGAGCTTTACTAGTGAGCATCACCATTGAAGGTCAGCACTATCATGCTCATTTTACATAAGAGGAAATGGAGGCCAGGAAAGCTTACAACTGAGGCCAGAGCACAGGATTTCCTGTTTTAAGCTCTGGTTCTTCCTACTCAACCATCTACCTCACATCTGAGCCATCCCCGGTGACAAAGAAGGAACCAAGAGAAACAAACATGGAGAAGTCACACTTAGCCTGGGTCAGGATTTGCACTGGAAAATCATCTGCTAAGAGTCTGCAATCTCATCCAACGTCTGCTACTTATCCACCAAAGGTGTTCACATGCCAGGCAGGACAAGGCGTACTTCATAAATCTGGCCAGGACCCATGGGTGGGGTCCTAGAGGAGAGTCCTCCACCTGCCCACTCTCCTTTCCCCGGAGCTCATGCCTCCGGCTCAGTGGCCCTGTGCCCACGCTGAGGCCTTTGCTAGTCTGAGAACCCCATTTCTCACTTGCAGCCTGGGAACAGAAGAAGGTCAATAGGTGCCTCTGTTCCTGCAGGAAGCCAGAGAAGATTAATCTGTGGACAGAGAGATGACGCCCAGCAGTGGAGGAGATTTATGAGGGAGAGAAATCCAGGCCAAGGTCCCTGGTTTTTTGTTTCCCTCTCTCTGTCATATGACTACCACAGAAACCTGTGGTTAGAAGAAACTTCTAGAGGTCATCTGATCCAGCCCCCTGCCTCCTAAAGCCCTCCGGGCAAAAAAAAAAAGAATGACCTTTGATACACCCAACATGGAGGCTCTCTTCAACATTGTCTCCGCCACACAGTAGAGCCCTTTAAAGCTGAAGCATTTTAACCTATTATCTGAGATCCCAATGATCTGACTCTGTACATCCTACTGTCCTGACCTTCTGCATAAACTCCACTGTCATCAAATTGGTGATCCCCTCCCTCCCAACCTCCCTCCTTTTGCCCAAGATGGAGCTCCTGCTGGGAATGACTTTCTGCTCTGGAGCAACTAGAATTATGTAAATTTCCATGTGAATACCCCACCTGCTAGGGGTCCTCTCTATCATCACAGATTTTTATTATGTGAATTCATATTAATGAAGGTGTATCTTTTGTTTGCTAAGTGTTCATAATCTCCTTACTTCCTGGCAGCTCTAATGTAGTTACAACACATTTCTAGGTCTTGTGCACAAAATCACAGGACCCTTATGGTGTGGGGTCTCCCTCCTGAACCCGCCTGCACAAATAACATGCACCACCGTGCCTTTGCACAATGCGGTTCTCTCCACTGCAATAGCTCTTTCTCTTCTGCTCAGTCGGAGAAACACCCCCATCCATCAATGCAGAAGGGGACTAATACCTTAGGGCCGCCACATCAGTCCTGGGGTGCACTTTGTGCATCAGAGCTCTATCATCTTTACCAAAATCCCCGGACACAGTTAGTACAACGCCCACTCTACAGATGAGAGGACCAAGGCTCACAGATTTTAAGTTCATTTGTATTTTTAACTATTCATTCAATCAAAAGTTATTTCTTCTACATCTGTGATGCTCCAGGCACTCTACTGGGAGGTGAAGCTAATAGGGCTAAATTCAACAAATTCAGTCCCTGCTTCCTTGAAGCTCATGACGGCATAATACTAATGTGACAGAATCTCTCCCATTAGAATCATATCCGGACAAGGTATCACCAATGCAATGAGGGTTAACAAGAAGCAGCACTGAACTTTTGCAGAGTTTGTTCATCCTGGGAGACACAAAAGGATGTGTGACACCTCCAGAGAACAAAATGACAGCTGGCCTTCATTTAAGCAGAGAGCCAGGTAAGCCACATACCTGAAATGACAAGACTCATGATCGGAGGCACTAGGATTCTTTCCCGAGGTCATGTGACTGCAAGTCCCTGCCATTTCAAGCACATCAGCACCGCCTCTGACAGGACTTCCCAGGGCGCCTGCTCCAGGCCGCGCCCGTCAAGCTGTTTGTGCTCGCACAGAAGCTGAGACTCACATGTTGTCATGTGATGCAAGCGAAGAGATGACTTCTTCACACGGGTTACAGGCACAAAAACAACACTTTCTAGTGTGTTAGTCAAGGGATGCTAAGTACTATGACAACTCTGAAATAAGAGTGGCTTAATTTAGGCAGAGGTGGGGCTGGGGGAGGGTTTGGCAGGATTTGCTCCGCTCACAGAGCCATTCAGAGACCTGACCTCCTTCCATCTAATGGCATGTCCGTCCCTAGGACCATGGAATCTTCAGATGCATCCTCACTCTCCGGTTGTTGATGAGCATGAAGAAAGCATGGGGCATGGATAGAAATAAGAAAAGAGAAGAGGACAAGAGGGGAGGAGAAAGGAGGGTAAAGGAAGGGGAAGACAGGCAGGGGAAGAAAGAAGAAGACATGGAGGGCCAGATAAGATTTTAAGGCTCTAGACAGGGTGTACTTCATTACAGCCTACGTTCCATTGGCAACAAATCAATCACATGAACAACCTGAGACCCAAACAGTGGAAACAAGACCAGAAACTATGTCTCAAGAACTGGTCTAGTACCGGACCTGTCTTCTCAATGACCCTACACACTTGTATATACACCAGTTAAACCAGTTGCAGTCCCACTTCAGTCATCCTTGAGAAATGCCTTGATTTTCCAGATGCTCAAGGTTTGGCACAAAGGGCTGTGACACTCAGAAAAGACATCCAGGAATCTTTGCTCCAAATTTAGAGTCAGAGAATGTCATGATTCTAAACAGATCCCTTCATCTCACCAATGAGGAAACTAAGGACCAGGCAGAATGTGGGACCACACCAAAGACACACACCTGCACATAACCATGTTGCCTGGGTTGCTGAGTCAGGTCATCAAGCTCAAAACTGGAACTCGCCCTATCAGGATACTTACTACCGACAGCAAACTTCTGAGAGCAGAACAGCACAAAGAGGAGAATTTCAGGTCTCCAGGAAGCAATTATTTGTTAGAAAGAAACCTTCAAAGAGTCCCTTGAATAATTCTACATGGTCTGTTCTATTAGTTTAACATCTCCCAATCTGCCTTCTGTCTTTTCACTGCTAACACACTCAAAATGGAATATAATTCTGGAGACAGCTAAAATCCAAGAAAACCATTCCATTCAGAATCCAGTGCATGTGATGAAAGAGGAGCACTGGCCTTAAACTTGGTGCTAACCTATATTTTTGAGCTCTTCCTCTTCAACTTTCTTCTTTTTAGAGCAAATTCTTCTTCTCTCACCCCGATCCATGCCCTGAAGTGGCTAGGCATCTCTGCTACATCAAAACCCTCAGGAAGGCATGCCACTGCTGCGAAGTCAGGCACAGGAAGATGCTGCCCCACTCTCAGGCCCCAGTGCCTCTTGGATGGGCTCCCTGGCCCGTGTCTCCTGAGATTTCACCGATAACAGAGGAAGCCGCACAAGACTGACAGCCTGTCCTGTGTTTTCAGTACCTCCCAGTAACGGCCCCTGATACTCACATAAACAAACTGCTTGTCTCAGACTCAGCGGCTCCAGCTGCTCTGGCGGGGGGCCCATCAGGACCCCGGTCCCCTGCCCCTGCACCTGAGTGTCTTCCCCACCACGGTGGCTCCTTAGAGAAGAGATGTAAAGAACTGGAAGGTATCCCTCTAGGACCTGGCTGCTCCACAGACATGCAGTCGACATGTAATTACCAGGAAGCTATCATATGCTTTGTCGGTGAACAAAAAGACACACATGGCTCCAGTCTGTTCAGGAGAGAAGGCAGGCCATGGTCATGTGGCTATTAAATGGAAGAACAGGGACCTCAGGCAGCATGGGACCCATGCTGGAGACACCCTCCTCAATCTTGCAAAGGAAGGTACTTTTCCATCCACTCATCTTCACATCTATAAGCTCCTGCTATGAACTCAGCATGGAACTAAGTTCTGGGAACACCCTGATAAATCAGATGCAGGCCATCTGATGCCTCTTTCTATGTTTTTCCCACTAACAATGTCCCCTTCTTGATCAGTCAGCTAAGGGAATCATAACAGAAAGCCAGAGAATGAGTGGCACAAGGCATAGAAACTCATTTTCTCACAGTTCCAGAGGCTGGACCTAGAACAGACCATGTCAAGTGTCAGTGCTCTGAGACCTCGCGCCTTGGTAAGCAGATGGCCATCTTCTCACTGTGTTCTCACATGGCCTTTTCACTGTGCGCAAGTGGCCCGTCTCTTCCTCTTCTTAGAGGACACTAGTCAAATGGACTAGGATCCATGCTGCAGGTCACCTTTTAACTTCATCGCCTCCCATTCCAAATACATCACATGGGTCTAGAACTTCCACATGTGAATCTGGGGGTTGGGGTGCAGTTCAGTCCATAGCACCTTCCTGGTGGAGGATGATACATTTTCAAATTCATAAAGCATTTTAAATGCCTTCCAAGAACAAGGGTGGGTGTTGTAGGCAAACTTAGGTGTGATTCTGCATCTACCATTAACTTGCCATTCGACCATGGGCCAGTGAGCTTTGAGGAGCTCAGGTTTACTCACGGGCACGTTGATGTGATATTGTGTGCATTACACGAGTCTCGGTAGGATTAGAGGCTGAGTTACAGAGAGTACTTTATGAATGGTATTGATGGCAAGATGTGTAGTTTGGGGGAAGACCAGCCCAGGTGCCGACTCAGACAGCAGCCAGCATTTACGGGACACAGGAGCACCAGGCACAGGCTACGCGCAGATCCTCGAGGCCATGCACAGTGACTACAGGGAAGGTCTGGAATTTGAACCCCAGGACCCTGAATCCACAGAGTCCATCCTATTATAACAAACTCACTGAGGACTTTAGACAAGGCCCCGATTCTCTCTAAGCAAAAGCAACATGGACATAGCCCAGGATTGATGCAAAAAATGAACGCCTAGCTCCCTCCCCTTCTCACTTGAGCTTTACAGTTTTCATGGATTTCCATTAGGGAAACAGCAGTGACCACACTTTTCAGACAGAGCAGCCAATACACAGAAATGTGACTTATCTACAAATGAGCTGATAAAATCCCCCCACCCCCACCACCAAGGAGAGAACATAGCTTGAGTCCATCTTTTAAAATCTAGAATGTTGATTAAAATACTTTTCTAAAGTAGAAAAAAATAAAGCTAATATTAAAAAATCCTGTTTTATTAATCCCCAAAGGGAGGATTTTATTAATTCCTTTAGAATCCAATAAAAGTGTGTTTTTTAATCAACTTTGTTTTCCAACTTCTGTCCAACTGTCAAATCAGAGCCAAGTAGCTCCCATGTCTGGAGAAGCTTCCGGGTGCAGGGCTGGGTCAGGAGCATGGAGACGGGCGTGGTGGCCGACCACTCAGACCGCCGGTGGACAAAAGAGACACGCACAAGAGTCGGTCCATCAGCATGATGTAAGTGTGGCTGAAGATGATGCGGGCCCGTTTCATTTCCATATAAACAGGAACTAACTGCCCTAAAATCATGTCAGTGGCAGAGTAAATATACACGCGATAAATGCTCATTGCATAAGTTGGCAAGAGAAAAATCATGGCATGTCTTACAGACATGGTAAGAAGTTTGCCTTTCATTCCTAAGAGCGCTAAGCAGAAGATGGTCTGGTTTGTTTTGTTGTAAATTTGATTTGCCGTTGAGAGAACGAATCAGGGCTAACGAGGCGAATGAGAAACGGGTATAATTGGAAGAGCACTGCATAGCGGGGATGATGGTGGCCTGGAGAAGAGGCAGCAGTGGAGATGGGAAGATGGATCATGGGACTTAAGAGCTCACAGAGCATGCGCATGGGTTGGCTAGACGAGGGGAAGGAAAGAAGGCCATCAGTTTGACTGCCTGGTACTTTCCTGGAGCATCTGGGTAGACGATTCTGACATTTACTGAGTTGGGATAACATAAATCAGACTGGGTTCAGAGCTTAGGAAGGGCAGAAATCAAAAAGTCTTGGTTGGATGCAGTAAAGATAAGATGCCTACTGGGCATCTGAGTAGAGACACGGAACAACATCTGGACAGGTAACTCAGGAGTTCAGAAGGAGTGTCGATGGTCAAGGAACTCAGAAACATACCAGACTGTGAGATTCCTGAAGGACAGAGGTGGTGAGGCTGGGGGGCCCACCGGATGCCTCTGAATCACAGGCAACCTCGCATTCTGACCACAATATTACATCCATGCTTCAACTAAACTGAAAGCACAGGATGCTCAAAACAGACAAAACTGTAAATATCAATTCACAAGGACACGGTGCTTCCCGAAGAAAATCCAGGGCCTTAAAATGGATCCCTAACTCCTTGAAGGACTTTCTCCAAGTTCCTGTATTCCTCTCCTGCACCCAGGAGTTCTAGGTGAGAGTTGCTGGTACCCACATATAGTTAAAGTCCACCCGCAAAGTGTGGGTTTAATCAGATGCATGGCTTCCTCGCTTGGGCTTAATGAGGTAAACCAGACCTCCGGTAATATTGCCTGTATAATTGACATGGTTCTCTGGGAAACATTACGCTTTATAATGAAAATACTGTATATAATTAGAATCTAATAGGAAGAAAATAGTAATTAGCCAGAATTAACTGAACAGACGCAATCAGGCAAATAAAGGTTATCCTCAGGAGAGGACCCTTCAGAGTTCAAATGCACGTCCTATAATTGTAGAGAAGCCCCAGTAATTAAGGGTAATTTTTTCCTTGCACCATGGTGTGTGTGTGTTTTTTCTTTTCTTTTTTTTTTTTCCTCTCTCTCTTTTTTTTGCTGAGTGGCAGAATGAACTTGGCCCAGACCAAACACAGGTCTAGAAGGTCGGATATGCAGATCCACGGGAGAAAGGGGAGGGCAAGAGAAAGGCAGGCGGAAGGCTAAACTCCAGGTGCAAAATCTACGTCCCGCTCTGTCATTAACCATCTGTGTGTCCTTAAGTGAGTCACCCACCCCCGTCTCTGAGGAAAATGATAAAAGTGGCTGCATTTATTGAGTGTCTACTTACTCTGAGCTGAGCTAAGCACTTCCCCTATCCCGTCTAATATCATCTCTGTGCTCCTAACCACTGGATAAGTGTCTTCCCTTTTTTTATTTGTTTCAAGGCAAAGATTTTATTTTCTTACATCAGATTAAACCAATGAAAAAAAGAATGCAAATAATGGCATTAATAGCATCTCTCTCCAGGGTTGCTGTGAGGATCAATGGAGATTGCTTTTCAAGCTGAAGAGAGAAGAAAACCAGTCTTTATGGACCACTGTTTATAATAAGAACTTTACAAAAGCCTGACTCCGGGACCAAGCTCCCCAGCTATATCACTCCTGTCAACAAGCGAAGGGGGCCACAGTTTGCATCCTTAGAGGGCAGGCTGTGCTCACAGGCTGGGTGCTCCCTGGAGGACAGGGGGCCACTCGCCGACCTTCTTAATCTGCAGGAGGACAAGCCGGAGGAGTCGGCCCTGAGTGAGGCAGGGAAGTTCTAGAGGCGCCGTGAGATGGGTCTCCAGGTGCCGGTCCACAGTGAGGCTCCTGCAGCCCAGGGTCTCCACGTGGGAATCGCATGTAGCCGAGAGCCTTGCTCTCCTCAGCAGGGGAGGGACATGTTTGGCTCAAGGGGACACATCACCGCACGTGGCGCTGAGCACCGGAAATTGATTTTCTGAGCGGATGCGGTCCTCGTGCCTGAGCGCGGCCCGTGGGGCTCTAGGTGAGCGGGGGTCCGGGGGTCCCGCTCTGAGACTGAAGCCCAGGGATGGGAGGCAGCAACGGGAGGCATGGCACGTGCCTCCCGACGACAGCAGGATGCGCTTAGAGCTGTGATTCAGGAAGCCCCGTGGTGACGGACAGCACTTGAGAGGAACGCAGACGGATCGGGGAAGTCTTCGGGGAGACGCAACGTGGAGGAAGGCCCACCATGTGCGAGAGGAGACAGGGCACTGGAAGAGAGGACCACCTGTCAAAGGCACAATGGCCTACGACACAAATACAGCGCAGGAGGAAATCACCTGAATCTCTGCAGGCGTCCATCAGCAGAGAAGCAGATTTCTTGTCCGACTGGAGAACAGGGATCCTTGACCTCCTCGCTCCTCACCCTCCTCCCTCCACACCCTCCTCCCTCCACACCCTCCTCCC
>RJWH01011190.1:0-13186 GCA_004363575.1 Solenodon paradoxus | reverse complement strand
GCACCTCTCCCTGCCCACACCCCTCCCTGCCTGCTCCCCTGTCCACACCCCTCTCTGCCCGCACCCCTCGTCTAACATCGCTGGATAATTAAACACCCATGTGCCAGCTGGACGGCTGGACAGTGTGTTTTCTCTTGGCAGCCCTGAGCGGGGCCTCCAGAACACTGAGTGGCCCATGACTGCACACCCAGCCCAGCATTGGAGGCCCCCGAGAGGGGTAGGGACAGGGCCAGCTCCCAAGTGCCTGCCCACTGTGGGGCCCTGGCCCCTCCTCAAACCCAGGCCCCAGGAGGGCCCAGTGAGGCGGGCACTGCCCAGGCTCCGGGACCCAGGGGTCCTCGTCCACAGCTGCGCAGGCCCCACCATCAAAAACCACAGGCCCAGTCAGGGAAGAGGCCCCCAGCTGTCGGGGTCGAAGGTCGCTTCCAGATGGGAGCAGCACAAGGTCTTCGTCAGAGTGACATGCGCAGCCACCGGGTCACAGCCCCAGGCCCGGGGCGCAGGGTCTCCAGGGAAGCAACCCAGGTCCTGGAGCCCGAGTCCCTGCTCACAAGACCCAGGCTCAGGGCCTCCAGCTCGCGCGCCTCTGGGCAGGCAGCCGTGTCACGCATGTCAGGCCGGCCGTGCAGACAGGGGTCACGGCCCGGCAGGCCTCCCGCCTCTCCCGCCAGAGCCGGGTCATTGCCCGCAGGCCCTGGACGTGTGGGGACGTCACCTGTCCTGAGCCAGCAGGGGGAGGACCGAGACAGGCGGACACTTCACAGGCGCCCACCCAGCCGTCAGAGCTGAAATGTCAGAGCAATTAGCCCTAACGAGGCCATCAGCGCAGCAGCGGGCGAGGAGCCTGGAGGGCCGGGAGGCTGCTGAGCCACCGCCCGGTCGATGGGCTGGTGGGCGGTGCAGGCGCTTGGAGATAATTGGGTGATTGGAAGTCAGAGCTGAGGCAGCACCGCCAAGGACCAAACACCCGCCCGCGGGCTCTGCTCCTGACGTGAGTCCGCGGCTCCGATGCCCTCCTCCCGGCGCCTCGGGCCGCCCACCAACGGCACCGCAGTCGTCTGCATGCACACGCGTGCTGGGTACAGGTGTGCGGTGTGTGCAGATGGGGTCGCCCCGTGAGTTTGTGACGGGTGTCAGGGGTGTGCTGTGCAGCGGGCCTGAAGGCCTGGCCGGTGGCAGAGAGCGCTGGCCCCGCTGGGCTCCGTGTCCTTCCAGCGCCCACGCGTCACAGTCCAGGCCCCGCACCGCGGGCTCCTGCCTCCTGGCGGCCCCTCGGCCCCTCGCCCGTCCCTCGCGCTCCTGCTCCAGTACTCAGTCTGACCGGTGGCCACTGCCCACGCCGGGTGGCCCTCGGCGTCGGACGGATCGCCGTGGAGGCAGAGCGCACGTTCAGGTCTCATTAGTCACGCGCCGCTGAAGGCAGCTGTGCTCTGACAGCCATCACATCTAATTGCAAGACCACGCCCCTCCCAGCCCTGGTGCCACAGGCCTGTGTCCCCATCACCTGTCCCCGTGGTGGGGGCGGGGTCCTGCTGCTCTGGGACTCAGGGCCTTCGGTGTGGGGGGGTCTCCCTGTGTCGCCGCCCCTGGGTCCCTTCCCATCCTCACTGTGTGGGGCCCCTGGCCCTGGTCGATCAGTAGAGGTAGAGGGGACACAAAGTGAGAGGGGACCGTCATACTCCGTCGCTGCAGGCCGGACCCCCAGGAGCCTCTGGGGCGTCTGAGCTGGCGTGGGTTCCTCGAGGCCCGGCTCCGGCCTGCCAGCCCGCATGGCACCTCCTCCACCCGGATGGACGGACGGACAGACGGACGGACTCTGGGAAGTGCCCGGCCCAGCATGTGCTCCTGGTCGGGGAGGCCTCACCGGGGGGTACTCGGAGCCCCAGACCCACACTAGCAGCTAGGGGACAGAAGTGACCCCTGCTCCTGCATACCCAGGGAGCATCCTGGGACCCTCCCTTTGGTTCTGGAAACAAAGGGTCCTGTGGGTCCAGACTTCATGGAACCCATGTCGGGGCAGCTGCCGGGAGTGGCCCAGGTCCTGCGTCCCTGCCAAGGCTCCAGCTGGGCCACACAGGCGTGTCACGTTCCCTACCCCAGGATGCTCTCCAGACGTGGGGACCGAGGCCCGGAGAGAAGACAGGTGTGCACAGAAGGCCTGGAGACCCGGGTCGGTCACCTACCCAACACCACCTCCTTGGACCCCACTCAGCTTTGGTACCGTCCCACGTCACCCCTCAGACCACACGGCCCTCACTCGGCAGCCCTGCAGTCGGCACCCCCTGGCCGAGGCCCCGGCCCCGGGGACCCACAGCCGTAGGACGGCCTCTGCCCAGGTGTTGGCTGCTCCCGGGCTGTGCTCGCCCCCAGGCCCCGCCCGCTGACATTTCCAGCTGCGCACCTGCCCCACACCCGCCGTGACATTTAGCCGGCATGTTTGCCATCACTTCCCTTTGATGACTTTGGGGCTTGGGGACGCAGCTCCGGCGCTGCCTGCCTGATCCCGGATTGTTTTTAATAAATTCGTCTGGCTAAGCCCTTGCCTGGGCTGCGCTGCCCACCCCGCCGGGCCTGGGGCTCCCTGGGGACAAGCGGGGCCTGCCTTCACACGGGGGCTGGTCCCGCCCAACGGCCAGAGCCACGCTGTCCCCCAGGCCCCACCTGGGCCTGGGCAGGGTCCTGATGCTCAGAAAAGGCCACCCAAGTGTGCTCACTCATTCACTCACTCACTCATGCATTCATTCATTTACTCACTCATCCATTCATTCATTCACTCACTCATCCACTTACTCATTCATCCATTCATCACTCATTCACTCACTCACTCACTCATCCACTCACTCATTCACTCATCCACTCACCCACTCATTCATTCATTTACTCACTCATTCACTCACTCACTCATTCACTCAGTCATCCACTTACTCACTCACTCATTCACTCATTCATTCATTCATTTACTTATTCATTCATTCACTCGCTCACTCACTCATCCACTCACTCGCTCATTCAATCATTTACTCACTCATTCACTCACTCATTCATTCATTCACTTACTCATCCATTCATCACTCACTCACTCACTCAACCACTCTCACTCATTCATTCATTCACTCACTCTCTCATCCATTCATTCATTCACTCACTCATCCACTCACTCATTCACTCATTCACTCACTCATTCATTCATTCACTTACTCATCCATTCATCACTCACTCACTCACTCAACCACTCTCACTCATTCATTCATTCACTCACTCACTCACCCACTCACTCATCACTCCTATTTCACTCATCATTCTTTCTTTTTATTTGTTCACACAGAAGTTTTTCTGGGGTGTCCTTTGGAAAATGACCCCTGAGTGTCCTGCAGTTGGAAGGAGACTTGTGGGCAGGTTGTCACACACACTCAGGCGTGCATGTTTGGCACACAGATATCAGGAATGTCGGGGCCTCCAGCGCCCCAGCAATGTGGCTCCCAAGCCTTCACCACTCCGCAGCCAGCCTTCTCCGTGGGGCGGGCAGGCGGGACGGCTTGGCCCTCAGCTGCTTCCCCATTTCCCTCCTCCTGACACCCGTCAGCCCCTGCATTTCTGTGAGATGGAGGGGGATCCTGCCACAGGAGACGCTCGCCTGTCCTCTGCATGAGATCCCCTTCGTGGCCGTGGTCTTGCTCCCTGGACGCGCCTCCTGCAGAGGCGGCCCTGGTGGCTGCGACCTCGCGAACGGGGCAGGCCCCTCCGCTCACGTCGGAGCAGAGTGGTCCCCTTCTATGTCTAGGAACCCCACCCCATAGAGGGAAATGCTGCCTGCCCGGAGCTGGGGCCGCACTCCCATGTTCGCCTGGCTTTACCCCTGTGCCGGCGTCCACGGGCGGCCGGCCCCTCTTCCCACGGCAGGCAGGTGGGGCGAGCAGGGTCCGCAGGTGGGGCGAGCAGGGTCCGCAGGTGGGGCGAGCAGGGTCCGCAGGCCCTGGGCTGGGTGGTGCTGAGGTTAACATGTTTGTAAAAACCGCGAGGCCAAAGACAAAGCTCAGCCTTGGCGGCAGGACCGAGATAACTGGGTCCCCTAAAAGACGGAGCGCGGGGACCGTGGGCAGTCCTGCCGCCCCAGGAGCTGCTGAAGCCGGCCAGGGCTGGGTCGGGCGGGACCTGGGCTCCAGGTGTGTGCGGACTGGTCGCACAGGAGCCGAGAAATCTCGCGGAGGGATCTGCGATGGAGGCGGGCGCGGCTGCCGGGTCTCACGGTTCTCAGCTGGGGCCCGGGCCTCCAAGACCTCCGGTCCCCTGGCCCCCAGAGCCGGACCTCCACAGTTACTGCGTCCTGGGTCCATGTCCCCCCACCTGGGTCCCCACCCCTGACCTTTCAAGGACAGGTGTGGGCCCCACCTCGTGCCCCTGAGCCCCTAGCTCGGTGATTGGTCGCGGGTCTCTCCCCTTCTCACGTCCCCACAGGCACGTGGGGTGACAAGCAAGAGCTGGGGTCTGCAGACACGCTGCCGCTCCGTGAGGCCCCCCCACATAAGCCAGGCACCTGAGCCTCTCAGCAAGGCCACGGCCAGCGGCGGCGCCCTGCCCTGGAGCACAGCGCCCATCCCCTCGTCTCACTGTGAGGGTGTCCGACGGGGGGCACCTGCGCCCACACCTGCTCCTGTAGGCCGGAGGGGCCTCCCCGGACCCGTGGGCGAGATTTCCCGACGTTGTGGAGTCAGTGAGGATGAACGCTGGCTGGACCTGCCTCCGTGCCCCAGAAGGAGGCCCACCAGCGACCCCCAGCACGGAAGCCGTGCGTAGTGTCCGTCGGGTTGACCACGCGCCTCTGGGGACCCCTCCAGGACTGCCTGCTGCAGCTACAGCCCAAAAGGCCAGCAGTCTCAGCCAGGTTCCAGGAGGGGCTGCGGACGGGCCGGACAGGGGCTGGGCAGGGGTTGGGTGCTGGAGGACGGCGCTGTGTGGCAGGGGGTGCGGGGGACACTGCAGGACATCTGTGGGGCACATGCAGTGGGACACGCTGAGGACACACTGGGAGGACAGAGGGGATACGGGGGACATGATGAGGACACTCTGGGAGGACAGAAGGGATACGGGGGACATGATGAGGACACACTGGGAGGACAGAGGGGATACGGGGGACATGATGAGGACACACTGGTAGGACAGAAGGGATACGGGGGACATGATGAGGACACTCTGGGAGGACAGAGGGGATACGGGGGACATGATGAGGACAGTCTGGGGACATGCTAGGGGGACACGGGACACGGGACACTGCAGGGGGACATGCTGGGGGGACAGAGGGGACACGGGACAGGGGGACACAGAGCAGCACTGCGCTCACAGTGAAGGTGGCTGTGGTGCCCTCCCGCGCACCGGCGTCCTCCCCACGGGAAGCGTGGCCGGGAGCTTGCACCGTTCCCGTGTGGAGGGGCCTGGCCGGGGCAGCAGGAGGCTGCTGGGCTCAGGCTCCCCTCTGTCACACTCAGGCTGAGCCCCCAGAGGCCCCACAGTGCTGGTGTCCTCAGCTGTGGAGATGGGGGCTCGCAGAGGAGACCCAGCTTCGGGGGTGCCTCCAGTTGTGCAGGGGACAGAGCCTGGGGCAGGGGCACAGCTCGGCCCCACTCGCAGCACCCTCTCTGCTTCTGGGACACCCGGCAGAGCCCAGACATGGGTGCAGGAAAAGCGCCGTCCCCTGCCAGGCACACAAGGCAGGAGGGGCCCCGATCTGGTCATGCCCCACCCAGCTGGGCAGCACGACCTGTCATAGTGGACAGCTCAGCTTCTGTCTCCTCTGTTAGCGCAGTGGGACCGGGACCAGGATGGATTTTAATAATGACATGCTGTCTTCTCTGACACAGCAAAGTGCTCAAAAGGAGAAAACAGGTGAGGGACGAACCCAGACAGCTGTCTGCCCCATCACTCCCTGTGCCCGGTCATCCACACCTCCGCCCTGGACACGCCAGCTGAGCTGTGAGCCGGACCCAGGCCATGTGCATCCAGAAGGGCCCCACAATCTAGCCCCGCTCCAAAGGGGAGAAAGGTCAAGAGAGGAGGAGGAGGATGGAGGAAGGGAAGGGGGAGGAGGGGGAAGAAGAGCAGGAGGAAGAGGGGGACGAGGATGGAGGAAGGGGAGAAAGAATAGCAGGTGGAGGAGGGGGAGGGGGAAGGGGAATAAGATGAAGAGGAAGATGAGAAACAGGAGGAGGATGAGCAGGACGAGGAGGACGAGCAGGGGGAGGCCAGGTGCTCATTTCGCCAGAGCTGCACCAGGCGGTTTGGAAACTGCTGGTGTCACCCTCGGTGACCATGTCTGCGGAAACAGCTGCACATTAGTCGTCAGAGTGGACTGTAATTTTCTTTATCAGCCCCCATCGGCTCCGGGCCTGCTGGAGCCCAGGCAGCTGCCTCCCCGCACGCACGCACTCGGGGCTGGGGGGCCGAGAGCGCCCAGGGCCCCCGCCATGCCCACGGGCCTCGGGGCGAGGCGGCCTGTGTGTGGTCCTCGCTGGGCGCTGACCGCACCCCGTGTGCTGTGGAAGCTGCAGCGGATCTGGTGCCCGGAGTCCTCGGGAGTGGGGTGAGCGGGCAGCCGCGGGTTTCTGTCTGCCAGTGGAAACCGGTTTCAAGGGAGAAAGCTTACGGGACTGTCCCGGTTACAAAGGTGACCTGTGCCTGGAGAGAAATGGAAAATTTTCGGAAAGAGTTTCCTCTGGCACCTGAGCCAGCCCGCGAGTGGCGGCCGGGAGGCAGCCGGTCAGCCTTCCAGGGCGCTGGCGAAGGGGCGCTCTGCCCGAACAGCCCGTCCTGGCGTGGAGTTCACGGGGGTGTCTGAGGGGCGGGGCGGGATGATTCAGGGCTCGGCCCTGGTGTTTTTCTTCTTTTGTTAAAGGAAAGGTGTGGCAGAAACGAAGGTGAGCAGAGGCAGCAGGAAGAGAGGAAGATGCACTTTATTTACTTGATTCAGTTGTTCATCTGGGTTGTCCTCGGGACCCCGGGACATGGACCCGGGTCCTTGGGATGCATGTGGACTGCGCTCAGCCAGAGGCAGTGGGCGCAACCACTCCTCCACCAGGGTGCGCCATGTGTCTTATTCTTTAAGGTGGGAAGCTGTCACATGGTCAGCGCTGGCCTGTGACCATCTCCATGTGCCAGGGACCCTGCTAGTGCAGAGTGATTTCCCAGGGAGAGGCTGGCATGTGTCCAGGGTCCCCAACCCTGCCCACAGCTGGAGCAGAGACCCCAGGTCCCAACATCCAGCCCATGTCCAGCTCAGCTCAGGGACGAGGGGCGTGTGCTGAAGCCCCGGGCACGCCCGCCAGGCTACCGACTGCCTGTGTGCGCAGGGGTGCGCTGTGTGCGTGTGAGCCCGTGTGCGTGCAACGGGGTGTGTGGGGCACCCAGGGGACGTGGGGCCCTCACAGCCCAGCCCGGGGCCACAGCAGAGGGCCAGACTGCTGGAGAGTTTGCTGTCTTCCCAGGTCCCGGGAGTCCCAACATTGGTGACCTGTGGGTGGCTCCCGTGCTGTGGTCAGCAGTCCTGGTCTGAGAGGGGTACACGCCTGACCAGGGGAACAGAAGGATGGCCGGGGGCCTGGATGACTTTCTTTTCTGGAAACTTTGGAAGGCAGAGGCCCAAGGTCTCTGGGGAGGTGACTCTGCAAGGCGGGGGGCAGTGGCACGCTGTCCGGGCAATGCCATGACTCCCCTCCCCGTGTCCACTGAGCTGGCCTGGGGCCTGGGGTCCTGTGCCTGGTGCTGGGGCAGCGTCGGGAGGGGCTCTGGCCTGGGGCGGCCCCTGGCACCATGGCCCTGGGGCCACGCAGCAGAGGCAGGGTGCAGGCCTGCCGGCCACCCCGGCAGGTCTGAGTGTCACCCACTGTTCAGGGCCGCGGGTGGGAGGAGGGTGGGGTGGCGGTGCTGGTGACGCAGCCGGGAGCACAGGCGACCCCAGATGCGCTGGCTCTGCCTGCGGGTACCGCTTGCTCCTGCTACCTCTCCGCCAGGGGCCTGGTTCCTGTCATCCTGACAGGCGACTTCACTCCCCTGGGAAGCAGGCAGGGATGGAGCCGGGGGCGGAGGAAGGGCAGCTGGGGGACCAGTTCGAGCGAGGACAGGTGGGGACGGGCTGGGGGCGGGAGGGTCCGGGGGACACAGGGAGGAATCACCAGCGTCCACAATGGGGAGCCAGGCAGGGCCAGCAGGGGTGAGTGGCCCACCTTCCTGACCTGGATGTCCCCTGGGTCACCGAGACAGAAGGACAAGGCTGCTCGGGTCACATGGCCAGCAACCCTCTGGACACAGCCCAGCGCTCCCCTTGCCGCGCGGTGGACCCCAAATCCACCGCAGCAGGAGCTGGAACACGGCCCTCCCACTGCCGGGTGGCCGGGCTGTGCGTGCCCGCGCGTGTGTGCACACGTGTGCCCTGTGCATGTGGGGTGAAGGAGGCAGCGCAGCGGCTCTGCCTGTGCTGAGGCTTTGCGGGGAGGCCTGTCCTGGAGACGGCAGATGGGCCTCCGGGGCCTGGCCCTGGTGACGCACTGGCCCCGAGGCCACCGCCACAGCGCCACCAGCTGAGCCGGCCTGGCCCACGCCCTCTGGGGTGGGGGTGGATGCCCGGGAGCAGGAGTGCTGGGGCTGAGCCTGCACCTGAGCAGGGCTGGGAGGGTGTCTGTCAGTCGGGCAGCCGGTGGGCACGCCGGGGTGGCCTGGCTGGCAGCCTTTGCTCCCTGCTCCCTGGGCCAGGGCTCCAGCTGCCCGAATGACCGGCTGCCCTCTCTGATCCTTTGCCGAGTCAAGCCCTCTGCCGTGTGCTCCGCGCCCACCCTGCTCCCCAGCGCCTGGGACCCCGTCCTGCACGAGCTCTGGCCGGCTGGCTCCCCCGTGTGGCCATCAGTGGTACCACAGCCTCTCAGCCCTCAGGTTGGGTGGGGCTAGGCTGGCGCAGGAGGGCGGGGGCGCTGGGGAGCCCCACAGGCTGGCAGTGCAGGGAGGCCTGCGATGCCCACGTGACCCCAGACCCCAGGCTTGGCAGAGTCTGCAGTCCCTCCAGCCCTTGAGCCCTGGACACTGGTGGGCAATAGGCCGTGTTTGGCAGTGCTGGTCAGTGTCACAGGCGTCCACTCTGACCCCAGACACCAGGAAGCAGTGATGGACACGAGGTCTCAGGTCGCTCTCACGAGGGGACCCTCGCTCCCTCCAGCCCACCCAGCTGCCCCGGCCGCGCCCCACAGCCTCCAGGGGCCACAGGGGCCCTGTCTGTCCCCCTGGAGCTGTGAGACCAGGGGACCTGGGGAGCAGGGAGGGGCCTCTGGGGAGCAGTGTCTCGCTAAGGAGCGTGAGTCCGGACCCTACACCGTCTGAACCGCAGGGTCAGGGGCTGAGTCCAGCCCTGCAGAAGACGGCCTCCGTGTCCTGCTGGTAGCCGGTTCTGGCTGGCTGTGTTCAGCCTCCACCACGTCTGCACCCAAACTGCGTCTCTCCTGGAGCGCAGGCCTGTGGCCTCCAAGCTCCTTGTCCCTCTGTCTCTGTCACAACTCGGGGGGCTGCGTGCGGGATGGAGGCCAGAAGCAGCCTGCTGAACCCCCTCCCGACCTGCAGTGTGGCCAGGCGACCACACGGTGGGGCTCTCGCCCCGTGAGGCTCGGTGCTGGTGGGGAGGCCTGGCTTGTGGGTGGGTGGCTTCTGTCCCACTGGGCACAGGGAAGCCCCTCCCAGCAGCCGGGACAGAGGGAGCCACTGGACAGCAGCGTAGAGGTCGCGACCCCGCGTCCTGGCAGCTGGAGCCCCGCCCTCCGCCCGGTCCTGGGGCATCCGGACTCGGCCTCACACCCACACCCAGCGCCGGGCACCACCGGCTGGACGTGCTGCTCAGAACCCACCGGGGCCGGGAGAGCCCGAAGCCCTCGCAGCCCTGTGCCTGCAGGCGGCCGGCTGCTGCCCGAGGTCGGCCTGCACTGTCCCTGCAGACACGCAGCCAAGCGCTGGTCCCGGTGTGGACACGGCATAGTGCAGACCTTCATTCTGCTGCATGTGTCTTTGGGGAGCCTGGTCTGCACCCAGAGAGGAGCGAATCTGGAGCAAGTGGGGGGCCTGGGCGGCCCCCAGGGGTCTCCGCCCACTGACGCAGAGCCCGCGCTCGCAATGGGCCGGCCTGCGCCTGCGCCTCTCACCCCTCTCCCTGCCCTGTATGCTTTCCTGTCGCTGGGCAAGCGGAGCCCGTGGGGTGTGGAAGGGTGGGCAGTGCGTGGACGGCCGCCCGGGGGCTCCCTGCACCCACACTCGAGATGCTGTTGGCCAGCCTGCCTCTCGCCCAGGCCTTCCTGAGACGGGTCCCCAGAGCCTCCCCGCCGGCCAGCTGCCCCGGGCCCAGCTCCTGCGAAGCGGAAGCGCTGTCACCACAGGGAGGGGACACAGCCGCGTGCACCAGGCCACCTGCTGTGAGTGTCCCAGGTCCTCCGTCTGTCTTGTCTTGTCTTGTCCCTCCGTCCCCACACCCGCCCCGCTCAGGGTGCCTTCCCAGCCCTGTTCTCCGCCCCCTTCCTCCTCACACACATGTGACCACCCGCCTGCGTGTCCTGTCGGCCTGGCCCCCTGGCTGTCCGCGTGGACACCGCACCGTGGATGGCGACCACTGCGGGCCAAGCGCGTGCGGCATCAGTCAGTCGGGGACGAAAGCTGCCCGGTCCTCCGTGGGCGCACAGACACGTGGCCCCGAAAGTTCCTCATCACTTGGGTTGTTTTGTTTCAGAAGCAGCAGCGGCCCAGCCGCGGCCGGGAGGTGGAGCCTGCGCCGCGGTTGAACGGAGAGGCTCACGTCCCCGCACGACGCAGCCGATGGGCGCTTGGGACGTCCAGGCTGTGCTGCTGCCGTCCGCGCGTCCACGTCCTTCTGATCTCTGGGCCCCAAGGGACGGTCGCCCCTGTGGGAAGTCTCTCCCCTCGCCCCATGGGCGTCACCGAGGGACCCTGAGCCCCGGGCCAGCCTCGGGCTGGTCCAGCTCTGTCTGCCGGACCCGTCCCTCTGGCCCAGTCCCGCGCTGGCCGGGGCCCTCGGCCACCCTGGGCAGCCCTGCGGCAGGCAGGGGTGAGGGCAGGCGGGTCTCCGGGCTGAGCTTCTGGGACATCCTGGGTGGGGCGGGGGATCCTCTGGGCCCGTCCGCGGCTCCCTGCCCGCAGGGGAGGTTTGCAGCGGGTGTCAAGCCTGTCCGTCCTGTTCGGAAGGGAAGGGCCGCCTGGGGCGCAGGCGCTGTTTGGTGAACCGGGTATGGAGGGTGTGGAGGGGTGTGTGCAGAGAGCCCCCTGCACGTGCTCACACACGTGAGGCACGGAGGTCCCTGCGGGCACAAGACGCACACGCCCTTCATAGCGGTGGGCGGCACACGCCTGTCCCTCCCCGCCCCGCCCTGTCCAGGGCCTCCCAGAGGACCGTGAGGACCCCGGGCCAGAGCGACTGCCCACTGCCCAGCGGTCCCAGCGGGCTGGCCGCTAGCTGCTGGTGCTCCCAGGGGTCAGGGAGAGAGACCAGAGGCTGGGCCCGGAGGACCGGCCACCCTGTGGCCTGCACAGTGAGCGCTGGGGAGCCACCGAGGCACCCCCAGAGGCCCCACCCAGCCTCGCCCTCTGGGAGCCCAGGAAATGGGGACTCCCTGTAGAGATGGGGGGCTCAGCTCCCAAGCCAGGTGAGGCCCAGTGCAGCCCAGGGCAGGTGTGGCCAGCCGCGCAGTCCCTGAGCCGTCCAGCCATGGGCGCCGCCCGTCCTGGAGGCCCTGGAGCTGCGGCGTCGGGGCTGCGTCCTTAGAGGGGCTGTCCTGGGTGGCAGGCAGCACCCCTGTGGTGCCCCCGGGCCCCCCGGGCCCCACGGGCTCGCCTGGAAGGTTCTCCAGCCACAAAGAGGCCGCCAGTGCTCTGATTCTGCGATTTTATAGCAAAATGAAGAGATACATGGGCTTTGATTCCCGCTGGGTTTTATGAGCTCACTCCCCTCCCTCGGGGAGAACAAAGCGTTTATGGCCGGTCCTATCTGTGGGCGACTGCCAGGGGCATGGTGACACCCTGTGATAAGGCCTGGTCCTACCCCTGGCACCCTCTCGGGGGGCCACCGAGGGCCTGGCTGCTCCTGCCTGGGATCACCGGGAGGCCCAGGGACGCAGGGGCATATGCAGGCCTCCCCGGCAGGATGGCCACGGCCCACGTGGAGTGACCCTGTCCATCGGGACCCCGAGCCCCAGAGTCAGCGGGCCTCCGGCGGTGCTGGCCTTGCTGTGGCCCACAAGGCAGCGCCAGCCTCAAAGGGGCCGCCCTGCCAGTCTGGGGACATCAAAGAGCCCCACCTCGCAGGCAGTGGGAGGCAGGACAATCATGGAACCGTCCGAGCTCCATCCCCGGTGGGACTGATGCCTGGGTCCTGCCCTACTCGGACCAGAGGACACCCCCAACGTGACCCCAGAGCCCAGGCCCTGGGCCAGGTCTCTCCCAGCTGGTGGCCAAAAGCAATGGAGGGGGGGGTGTGAGGGTCCCGCTGGGACACGGCTCATCCCACCTCCTGATCAGGGGCTCTGATGGATGGCAGACCAGCATGTGGGCAGCCCATCCTCCTCAGGGCACCGGTCAGCTCACTAGAAGGGGCTTCCCGCCCCTTTCAACCCCTGGGGCCATGCCCAGCTCTGGGGTTCCGAGTGCACCCCGCTGGGGTGAGGGGGCCGGCCTGGTGCTGCAACCTCCTGGCTCCCCTGGCTCCCCCAACCCACTGCCCCAGGCAGGATGTGAGCTGGAGCCCCAGACCCTCCCTCTTCCCTCCTCTTCACGGCCCCTGCCAGGCCTGCAGCGGCCTGAGTCTCAGCCCGCAGGACCAGGGGTGCCCAGCACAGCCCCTCCCGCGAGGGCGGAGCCTGCAGCCGCCCAGTCCCAGGGCATCCGGCATTCCGGTGGGGTGCGGCAAACTCCCGGGGTTCTAGAGGATTCCAGGGCAGGGCAGGCTGGGCCCCAGGGCCCACTGCTGAGGGCCTCCCCGGGGAGGCGTGTCTGCAGAGGTCTCCCTGCCTGCAGCACCATGGCGCGGCGGGCACAGGGTTCTGGCAGCCTAGCCTTCCAGGGGAGGGGGTGACGAATCGCTAATTGGCGTCCAGGGTGGTGCTGCACCTGACAGGGTTGCCTTGGGCCAGTGACACACTGCAGTCACACCCTGCCTCCC
>RJWH01011189.1:0-13338 GCA_004363575.1 Solenodon paradoxus | reverse complement strand
ACATATGAAGCAATTAGAGAAAAATATTTTATGGTATACAGTATATAGTTAAATGCTAAATTGCATTGCATGACTCTAAGTGCAATAGAGATATAGGAGCCAAGACCCAGAGTATAGACAACAATCTTCGATAGGAAAAAGTTTTCCAGCAGTAGTAACCATTGGCTCCCTCACAGATTCCTCTGAGAAAGTTCAGCAAACATTTATTGGACAGGCACTGCACTAGGTGTCTAGAGGTATAAAGACATATGGAATAATCTATTTTTTCCCAAAGAGCTCACAATCTAAAGGGAGAGACATATAGATATAGATACAGATTCCCAGTATAAGGTGGTACATGATGAGATAGAGGTCTGGCTAGGTGTAAGGAAGCACAGGCGGGTTTGGCCCAGGTAAAATATCTGGGAAGCTAAAGGCTGATAATTGAATGGAATCTTGAAGGCCGTTAGGTCCTAGGTAGTACAAGAATGTTGTGAAAAGTGTTTTAGGAAACAAAACATCATACATAAAGAAACAAAGGTCGTTAGTCTATTGCATTTATCAGAAACACTGGAATCAATTAATTACCACTCTTAAGGGGAATGAGATAAAAACTATCCCACACTACTGACTATAAAGATAACTCTTGTAGCTTATATTTATTGAGCTCTGTGAGCCAGGAACTGTGCTAAGACTTTATGTGGATTATCTCACAAATTCCTCAAAAAAGATTCCTTGTGAAAGGTACGTCCCCATTCTCAGTTTATAGATGCAGAAATTAAGGCACTGAGAAATCAACCTGAGACCAGGATTTGTGTCCAGACCATTTAATTATTGGCCTCTCGGTATAGATTATATCTCATCGTACGTATGGACTCCCTACAAATCTTATCCATAGACAATTTCTCTCATTTTTAGACTTTTTATTATATTGGTGATTAATGTAGCTCTACCTGAATGTGTTATTTAACCAACAGCCAAAATAAGGCCAAAAGGAATAAAGGTGTTTAAGATCACCTGAGACTCAGTGACAAGTCTGTTATAAGCAAGTATCGTCACTAAACTGTATGCCTAAGAATGACAGTTGCTCAAGATGAAATCTCTCAGCCACTCAGATGTAACTGGTGAAATGCCCAAGTGATACGTTTTTGTTCTTGTGTTCAGTTTGATGACTGCAGGTCAGTGATACTCAAACTTTTGTGAATATCGGTCTTACCTGGGGAGCTTGTTAAAATATAGTTGCTGGGCCCCATTTCACATGTGTGCCAGAGTCATTGGAGAGGCCTCGAGTCGCTGCATTATTAGCAAACGTGTATGATGATTTCATTCCATCTTAAATTCACATCTCCCCATTAAATTTTCTCCTCTCTTCTTCATTTTCTACACTCTTCCATTTTCCATTCTCCATGGCTTTTCCTCATTAAATATTTATTGAGTGTCTTCTAGATGCCAGGCATAGAGTTCTTTGGGCTGCGTATAGAGCAGTGAACGTGACAAAACAATGTTCTGCCCTGATGGAAATGGATAATAAACACAGAAACAAACAAGAGGCAATATAGCATAGTGATTAAGAATTGGGATTCTGGAGTCAAATGTAGTTAGTGTTGACATGATACATGGGTCTTCCTAGCTGTGTGACCTTGGGCAAGCTACTTGATTGCTTAACAATCTCTTCCTCTGTAAAATGGGACTAATAATATTCCTGGTCTCTTGGGGATGTTGTAAATATTGAATATGATAGGGCATATAAAGTAATCGACATGCTACCATTGTCCAGTCAGTTAACTCATTATTTTGTAGGCGTCAGCACTATAAAGTTTAGCTACTTTTCCATTATTGCTAATGATATGAAGCTCAGCTTGTTTCATTCGACATTCAACAACTAACATTTTAGAAATGTTTGTGTATCATTAAAGCATTTCCTCTCACCACAGTGGCTAGTTTCCTGGGTGGATTCTATACTGGACCCAGCTTCAATTTGCTAAACAAGGAAGAGACCCCACCAACAATGTTCACCAAGGTTCCCAGTTCCTCAGCTAAGTATCTGAGTAGCTCCGTAGGATGGATGTAGTTAAGATGTTACAATACCTCGGCAGCACACTAGGTGGAAGTTGAAAACTAAACAGCTGAGTAGAACTGCATGGAGGCCAAATTCTGGGAGCCAACATTAGCAGGTAAGATTCATCAGATGTGGCAGTTAAGTGATAGATAATAAAAATAACTGTACTGAACATATTTATACATGCTATTATTTATCTTTGCGCCTCCAACTAACCTCGGAAGTAATAGTATTCTCATTTGACTGATGGGTAAACTACAGCCCAGAAAGTCAAAGACATAGCCCAAGGTCAATCTGCAAGCTAGTGGCAGGCCATGGACTCAAACCCAGGTCTTCTGACTTTTATGCAGCATTTCATACAAACAAGCATTTTTATTTTCGATCACAGAAAACATTGTAAGTATTCAGTCTATCCACTTTGAAACGAAAGAATAAGAAATATAAAATGTGTCCGATATACAAAATGCAAATAGATTTCAACTCCACATAAGTGACATTTATTTCTATTTTATACTAGTCATGGTTGTAATTTTACATGTTTATGTGATTACTTGATTAAGGCCTGTCTGCCACTACGTCAAAATGGACCATGTCCATTTTAATCTAACAAACTGCAAGTGATCAATAGGTACTTGATGGACGACGAACCAACCAGGGTTGATGATAGCCGGAAGGGAGGTCAAACGTGTTAGATGAATTTAGTCTTTGGTTCATGCAGGAGCAGGAATGCTAGTGGGACCTTACTTGGAAACACGAAATATAGAAACAAGAATTACTTTTCTGTTGCTGCAGAGGATGAATTTTCTTGCACTGGATTTAGTGATTTGAGCTCAAGAACAGAGCAGATGCAGTTGCTAAGGGGTCATTTACAGGGTGGTGAAAGTCGAGAGATTGCACTCATTCTATGAAGGAAAAGTGTATGGTAGTTTTTAGTGTGCAGTCCTCCACAGATTTGTATTAGACTATCTGGGAAGTGGAAGAAGGCAGATTCCTGGACCCAGAATTATCAGGGGATGGCACCAAAAATCAGCATTTTTTTTACAAGCTCCCTAGGTAATTCTCACTTCTGATGTTTAAGAACTGCTAGGCTGGAATAACAGGCCAGAAGAGGGTCTAAGATTTTGTCTAAGGAAAAGTCTGTATTATAAAATGAGAAGGCGAACCTACAGAGGAGACCGAAATAGCAACCAGAGAGCTGCTCGGAGTCCTTGTTAGCTCAGGAAGGTGAAAATGTAAGAACAAATAGTTGATCTGGAGTGTCGAATGTAATAGAGATGTCAAAAGTAAAGATGGAGAAATGCCAAGAAGACAGAATCCAAATGTTTCTGGGCCTCTACCTGTCCTTCAAAACCCAACTCAAAATGTTGCCTCCACAGGGATGTTTTTATTTCCTGACTCCACTGAACAGAGCTCATCAATCTTTGTGGTATATAATTCTATTATGGTATTTTACCTATTGTGCTGAAATTCTGTTTTTCTTCCTCATTAGAAACACCTGTTTTTCTTCCTCATTAGACTGAGAATTCCTTGCAGGAGCTGCATCTTACTCCTTTTGAAGTCTCCTATAACTGTCATAATACTTGGTAGACTGAAAATACCTGCAAATGCTTGCTGAATGAGACTGGAGAGTAATCAGAGGCCAAGAGCAGAGTCTAGCAATGAAGATAGAGGAATCCTATCTGTTTGAAGGCAAATAGGAGCAGGGCAATGGATGCTGCCCCAGCAGGGATTAAATGGGGAATCAGTCCCTCCATAATATGAAAGAGATGTGATTGAAACTACGGTTTTAGCTGCAAACATCAGCCAGGACAATTCTTTTTCCAAGTGTTGACGAAAGCAGGAGAGGATGGGGGTACAAAATAGAGGAGCTTAGCTCTGGTGGCCCTTGTCTAAATAAGTCAGGAAATCAAAGCCTTTGCTGAAAATGAGGTGCAAAAAGCAGGATCTGGAGCCTGAGGAAGAAGACTAGAAGAGTGTTGTGGTGTAAACTGATGAATCAGTAAGAGATTAAGGGATTCTATGCTTTATCTCCAGGCATTGATAAGAGCGCACTAAAAGCATGCTAAGAGCAATCTGACTCCTTTCTGCAGCTCTTGAAAGACAGACTGCATCTATCAGTCATGTTATCTGGTTTGCCAGAGCTGGGTCCTGAAACTGAAGGCATCTCTTCCTCTCCTAAACTCTCAGCACGCTTCCTTTCCACATTGTAAGGCGTTTCCCTAAGCCCTAGTGTAGATATTTGTCTTTTCCTTGTGATGTTGTAAATAGTGGAGAGAGAAGGCTGTGTCTTATTCACTGCTGTGTTGTACCGTAGCACAGTGTTTTGCACATAGTAGAATGAATATGTCTGCACCAGGCACACACCTCTAATCTAGCATTATCACATCACGCTGTATTTGTTTGCTTGTCTGTCTTCCACCCCACCCTCACCCCACTTTAGGGTGTGAACTCAAGGTCAGGGATGGAGTTGAGTTTGGAATTTAGTAGTTTCACAGATGTTTACTGAGTCAAATTTGGTTGAAATGAATCCATGGAGGAAAAGAAAAAGATAGCAACATGTGGGCATTTGAGGGGAAGCCTAAAAAGATGAATACTGTACCCACACTATACTGCACTGGTACTACGCTTGTCATTTACACAATAATTTGTATCATCCTGACATCAGTAGTTGTATAAAGCCGGAGGAATATGAAGCTGAGGACTGGTTTGCAAATACACTTTAAATGTTTGGAATACACATTCTAGATCTTCTTATGTAAACCTTCAGCTACTCCCTTTCCTTGGTACAAGACCCGAGTGAAATAGCTAAGGGTTTCCTGCAGCTCAGTAACAGCTCTTACTAAGCATCTGTTTGTATGTGATACAATGTTACATCAACGTGAGTAGGTTTTCTTAAAGGCTACAATTTAATGTTGCCATTGCAGAAGAAAAGAAAATGAAACAGGATAGACAGAGCATTATGTCAAAACAATGGAAATCCACCCAGACCACCTGCAAAAAAAAACCCAGCTCTTGAAGTGCATCTTTACATTTTCAGCGATTTGTTAGGGCTTTTTTTTGTTGCTGTTCACACACTGGTTTATACTCTGAGCCCAGTAAAAATAAATAACAAAAGCTGACTCTTACAGAGGAGCACATTATACGTCCAAGCATTAATTTCTGTGTTTCACACACATTAACTCATTTCCCTTAGCCCTATCCGATGGCTATCATTGTGATCTTCGTTTTGGTCGTGTTGAAACGGAGGGACAGAGGTAATGCAATGTGTTCAAGGTCATAGAGCTAGAAGTGGGGGGAGCTGAGATTCAGACCCAAACAGGCCATCTCCGTACATTAAAGAGGAAAGTGCTCCTGTAGGTGTCGGCTTTACCCGTGTGAGTTATCATCAATCACTTATCTTATCTGGTGTTGAGAAGCTCGGCATTTAGAGGGCCTGTTACATGCCAGAGATGCTAATACACGCTCTACTTGCATTATCTCGTTTCTTCCTCACAATAAACCCGTGAGATGATTATTTTTAATTCTCATTTTAAGGGCAAAAAACGTGGAAGGCACAGTGATTAAAATGATGCTCCTTAGGATTGAGAGCCGAGCACACAGACTCCGCTAGGAGCTTCTCAGTCTCTCCTGGCAGTAAAATGCGAACGGAGGACCTCAAAGGGAGGCCAGGAGAATACAATGAAATCATGGATGTGAAAAGGCCTCAGTGAACAAGTGCAAGGGTTAAGGCCTACCCATTTGAATCACGGTTGCAAACTGGTTGCCCAGGGCCTCTCTCTATCCAACGGTTTCCAGTCCCGACCCTGCCCCTTCTCCGCCCAACCCACAACGATATCTTTGAATCTCTTTCCCTATCTCCTCGGATCCTGCCCTCAAACACTTGGCTGGGTGGCAGACAGGAGAATAGACGGTACGCGCGCGAGCTGAAGGTGGGGCCTGTCGCCCGGATCCCTGCTAGGGGTGGCTTCTGCACATGCGTTGTGCCTCTACGGCTTCAGCTGCCCCGTCGCTGCAGCCAATGAGGACCCGCGGCGCGCTGGGGACGTCTTAACGCGGTGTGAGTCGTTGCGTGCGAGGGGGGCGACGTAAGGGTGCTTCGAGAGCCTGTCTCTCCTCGAATGAAAGGAAACAACCTCCGGCGACAGAACCCCGCTTCCAGGCGCTGCCCGGAGAACCGATACCGACTTCTTTCTCTTTCCCCTTATTGGCGCTTCTCGCCGGCCGTTCGCCTCTGGGCCCTGCCGGTGAGTCCCCGCGGTACCCGGGACCACTCCATTCTCTGCCCCGCGGGAGAAGACAAGGAGGATGGCGGTGGCCAGGCCGCCGCCCCTGCCCGTTGTTAAGGGGGACTCTGGTGGTCTCGCTTTATTGTCAGATTCCCCAGAAGCGCTGCGCGTTGACGGCGCTTGGCGAAGAGGCTGCTACGAAAAGTGCTTTGGCGGAGCCGAGGGAGACATTAGGCTTCAGTCAGACTTCGGGGGAGGGGGCGCAACATTTAGTGAGGAAAAAATACTGGGCATTTTTCGTCTTTGCTGTTGCTTAGTACATATTTGGGAAGAGGGAGACTCCCAGCTTGGAAAGAGTAAGAGGGAGAATTGCGAGGGTGGCCAGAGGGTTAGCTTTACGGAAAGAGGAAAAACTCCGGGTGGGGGGGAATGAGGGGTGAAACTGATCTGAAATGAAGACTAACAGAGGGCGACCAACTGGGGGAGGAGGGCTAAAGAAAGTGGTGGGTGGCTGTTTCTCTGGATTCGGGAGGATTGGAAAAGGGCAGCGAGGAGACCCTTGGCTGGACGACCGAAAGGAACCTGCAGAAGTGCTTCCCAGAAAGAGAGTTTTGCGAGTTTATCTTAGCTCTGGATTCGAGGGCGATCTTAGAGTCCGGTGTATATTTAGGAGTCAATCGCGGAGAGGATCCGGTACGTTCTGTGTACCATCCTTTATTAGGTGGACGAACAGCACGGCATTCTTTTGAAATGTATTTGTTTCAGTGGTCTGCGTGGAAGTTGAAAACGCCTTTATATTTTAAAAAGGCTTTTCCATTGGCTTACTACGTAACATTAGAGCTTATTCATACTGTGCAAATTCTTTCTCTGCCCCTGGGTTTGAAACAACTGGAAAATTCCTTCAGTTTCCTTTTGAATAACCGCAGAAACAGTGCGAAGCATGTAATAATCTCGTGCAACCAAATTCAGGTGCCCTTCCGGTTCATCTCTTATTGGTTTATTTCTCGCCACTGTAACTTTCCTGACAGAAATACTGTTTCTTGGGAGAGCACGTTTATACATTGTGATCTATATGTTTCAACTTGCTGGCGTGTGCAATTGTTTGATCTTCCGCAACTGCAGTTTTTGTTTTGTTTTTGCTTTGTTTTGTTTTCTGTAAAAAATGGTCTTTCCAGATTCCAGACATTGAATGAGCTTTCGAATTGGTTCGTGAATTCTCTGCTTAACGTTTCACGGTATTTCTTCCTTGGTGCTTTCACTGCATCTTGGAAAATCAAACGCATTGATTGCTTCGCTCTAACTAATCGGGCTTTTTCATGCCCCCACCCCACCCCCAGGCATTTAAATTCTGTTTTCACGCAGTTATATTTGCCTCTTTATTCCTGCTTTATAGCTACAACGTTATGTTTCTTTTAAGGAAAAGCTTTCATTGTTGGATGTAAGCGTCAAAGTTTGATCTCTGCTTGCCCTGAAAATCCTTTTACAATAAAATTAAAATGCCACATAGCCATATGTGGATCATTATGGGCCTCTTAATATTACTCCTTGGAATGCCCTTGTTCTCCTTAACTAGAGACCCCAAATGTGACAGCACAAGATAAAATCTGTATTTGTATGATAAAGACGTTTTTGCGAGGAGTCTTTGTTTCCATGATGTTCTCCACTTCATGTTTTACAAGGAGACGGTAAAAAAAATGATCAAGATCTGCACAGATGCATTATTTGAATTTTAGTGGAAAAATCCATTTAGTCATTCATTGCACATTGGGGAAAGTTTTTAATCAGTTCGGTGTACTTTTTTTGTGTGTTTCTGTTCACCTCACAATTTATATTTAAACTGATTACAGAAAAGACCCTAGAATATTTCTGAATGCACAATAAAGTGTATCTTTTTTTTTCTCTTTTAGATTTTGGGTTTGTTGCTATCTAGAAAAGCATGTTTTCAAAATTGTGGTGACAAATGTTTCCTGTTTATAAATTAAAAGACGTGGAATTCACTGTGGATAGAATTTGGGATACCATTTTCAGAATGAATTTCAAGAGTAAAAAGTGGTTTTTCTACTCTAGGAATTTTCTTTATCTTAAGCCGGTTTTACAGCCTAGGCTAGGATTGTATAGAAATTACACACTAAAGATGTCTGTACTGATTAGATACATAATGTGCTATCCTTTCAGCTGGCCAAGGATAACCAGGAGAAATGCTGAATGCGTTACAGTGGTTTTTAGAGTGCTTACTATTCACTGCATAGTAGTAAAGAAAGCCGATTTAGAACTCAAATAGCAAATTTTGGTGCTATTTATGGATTTTGGTGTTTTGCATAGTTAATTCTAATGATTTTGGCAGCTATGTTCTTGATAAAGCAACTGAACACATATTTGCCTGAGCAAAATGCAAACACACTTCCTCTTTTGTTTCTTTTGTTTCTCTGTTACGTAGTCCCTTTCCCCCCTTTAATCCTAAAAGTATTTGCTGCCTGTTTTCAATCAGTTTCAGGGTTTATAGCCAGTGCTGTGAATACAGTGCTATTGTAAAGTATCTTTTGCCATTTGGAAGACTGGGATATTTAAAATTGTCGATAACATTGATGGGTTTTAACAAACCCATCAAAGCCGAGGCTGTCCAGCTCTTTGAAGTTTCCTTTAAAAAGAAAACCGTAGATAAAAACTGATGAGAAGACCTGTTTCTTCATGTTAAATTCTAATTATTATCTCCATTTTTCTATTGAAAAACACGGAATGGTTTGTATCACCACTTTGCTAGCATCCCTCAGCTACTGTCCTTACTGGGGAACAGGTGCTTCTCAGAAAGCTACAACGTAGCGTTGGTTCGTTTAATCAACATTGTTGAAAATAAGGATTCAAATGTGTTATGAAAATATTCAAAGATAGAGAAAAATGGAGCGTTCGGTAAATTAATTTAGGTAAAAACATAAGACTTTGTTGATTGTGATCTCTATGATGACGCCATGCATCCTGAGTTGCTTAGTTTTGTCGATTGGGGAAAACTACACAAAGCAAACACAGTAGCTGCTTTTACATTTGTTTAAATTCTTCTGAAGAAGCCATATTGAGATAGATGATCTAAATCTGAAACCTTCCTTATTGATCTTTTTTCTTCCTTTTTTTGACTGTACACCTATAATTTGACTAAATTTAAGGCTCACTAAAATTTTTTCTTTATGCAATATTACTAATTTAAATTTGAAAGTTAACGCATTTAGAACATTGCTGTCAGGTTATTAATTTTCAATAAACAGACTTTTGGAATAAATCTCAGAGTTAGATAATATAGTTGTTTTATTTTATGAGTAGTTGGTTCCTAAAGTATGTTTATGAATAGATTGTTATAAGCTATTTTTTTCTTTACTTGACAAAAGAAATATAATGGCAAAAAATTCAATTATTGAAGATATATACATCTTCTTTTTAAACTTGAAAATAATGCCAGTTTTAAGAATAAGTTTCCCAAAGTCATGGTTAAGTAAAATCATTTCTCTTTTGTTGGTTTATCAATACGTGAACTTTAAGGAATTGTGTGATTACAGAATTCTTTTCATTCCAGATATTGTGTAGTTATCATAGTAGTTTCTGCTCTGCTCTTCGATATATAATTCTTTATCTCCTTGAAGGTATATCTAGCTATACATAATTTTTTTTACATTAATTATGTCAGCAGGTGATTATCTTAATATCACACATCATACATTTTTTACTTCTCCATGCAGAAATAGTTCTATTTTACATCTCCCCTAATTTGGAAGAAGTTTCATTGTTCTCAGTCACTTCATTAACTTATCTTTAGACATACATACATTTAAAAAATTTTTAATTATGGAGGCATCTTACGGTTTAATATTAATTTGTCCGTACTAAATAGCCATTGGAAAACGCACGTATTAAAAGTGAGGTCATATACTAACCAATTTACATGACTGTGCAAACTGATTTTAAAGTGAAATTAACCATTTTGTTGCCTTTCTTATTCTCTGTAGCATTTCTTGAGGATTAGAGTGACATTCTAAAGGCAATTTGAAAATCATGTCAAGCTCAGTTGAACAGAAAAAGGGGTCTACAAGACAGCGTAAATGTGGCTTTTGTAAGTCAAATAGAGACAAGGAGTGTGGACAGTTGCTAATATCTGAAAACCAGAAGGTGGCAGCGCACCATAAGTGCATGGTGAGTACAGGGCAGTGCCAGCTTGCAACCATGAGAGTGAACAATGAATGTGCTTGACTGCTGAACATCCTCAGTTAAATTCTTAAGAAGTGGTTTCTTACTAATCTTATACCATTCTTACTAGAAAACTTCCTTTTAAATTTAACATCTTACTCATTGTTTCACTGGAATTTCTTTCTATATGGACCTTAATTATTTTTTAAAATGTACTTTCTAGCTCTTTTCATCTGCATTGGTATCATCGCACTCTGATAACGAAAGTCTGGGTGGATTTTCTATTGAAGATGTCCAAAAGGAAATTAAAAGAGGCACGAAGCTGGTAAGTTGGTATTTCTGCCTCTTGAGAATAAAACTTATTTTAAACTAATTAAGGAGGAAATTGCTTAGAGTATATTACATTATTAACTGAGTCTAATTTTAAATTGCTGTCTTTTTTTTTCTTTCCCAAACCACTGAAATTCTAAGGCTGGGTTTAACTTATTTACTACTCAACAAAAAAGGAGTGAATCAATATTTCTGTTTTTCGATTTTCTTTTCCAAAGGAATTAAAATCTTATTGGAGTCTGTGTTGACTTTGAAAACTAGCAATTAACTTATTTAATTTAATGTATAGTTAATGTATTATGTGTGTTAAAATCTTTATTCAAGTATATTTTCATAATTCAATTCTGATGTTTTCATCTTCCATCATAAAGTAATTGTGGTTATTACAAATGAAGATGGCAGTACTCTTTCAACAGGAAAACGCTAGCACTTGTTGAACAAAGCGTTTTACTGTGGTTCAGCTATATAGTAGCATTTAGGATTTTGGGTTGATTTTTGAAGTTTTGCTGAAGCTGTGCTGCTGTGATGTTCCTGTAGTTACCTTCATTACCAGTGACAAAACTGACAAGACTCTTGCCTTATTAGAAACATAGTATCATCTCAGCTGGTATTTATGATACATTGTGATTTGCATTGAAACAGCTAAACAAAAGATTTCTTTCCCTTTGGTTACTTTTCTCCTTTGAGCTCTTTATTGAAATTATATCCCTAAATGTACCTTCAGTGGTTTCACTATCATTTATTTATATTTAATTATTTTAAAGATGGGTTTGGCAAAATATATGTGTTCTTAAGAACCAAGTAATCTCACATTTCACAAAGAACCTGATGGGAAGAAAGGGGCAATCATTTGATGATCAATTTCAGAATCATCAATTTTGAAAAGTAGTTTTCTAGTATTAGGGAAAAAAAAAAACCAATTTGAAGGGATTCCGTAGTCTCAAATCCTAGAATCAATATTGAAACAAGTGGGAATTCAGAGGTCAGGCAGTTTTTGTTGTACTGAGACCTTAACTGTGAAAATGTTTATTTTCCTCACCCCCAAACTGTTGATTGCAATAAACGCACCATTTTCTTAAATGTGATTTTAATTTGGTAGCTTTATCTTTCTCTGTGTTACTGTGGCTTCCTGATTATTGAGACTCAGAGCAGCATCTCCTAGTCCTTATAACAAATTCAGACACAAAGGAGGAGTACTATTTAGTCAAAAGTGATGGTACTATAAACCTTAGTATGCCATTCTTTATTCCTTGGCATTACGAATGTTTTGGAAAATGCTTTTGCATTCTGATTTGTTAATATTTTTGTCACCTGGTATGGCTGCTCAAATTTGAACACGGAGTAGTTTTAGACCCTTCTGGTATAATATTATTAACAAATGCAATGCCTGGTTTAACAAAAAGCAATAGCTTACGTTGTGCAGTATTGCCAAATTTAGTGGTAGTTTAACTTATTTGGATCTGTTAGTGAAGCACGCGTCAGAACTTTGTAAAAGTTTCACTTTTAATATAATGTCTTAAATTTTAATGGTATGGGGTAGGGAGTTAATTTTTCCCCCAAGTTTAATGAGTTATAAATAATTAAACTTGGTGCACTCTGGTGGAGTAGGGGTTATGCACAGTTCACATACATCCCAAGGTTCCAGGTTCATGTCCCAGGATGGGTGGGAGCATTCTCCATGAACAACTAAATGGGGTGCTTCATCCTCCTCTCCCTGCCTGCTTACCTCTGTTTGTCTTCATTCCTACCTGCACCTTTCCTTAAAAAAAAAAAAGAAAAGAAAACTCGTTTCTTCCTCTAGGAAATGGAACAATATTGGAGGTTAAGACCACAAACCGTAATCGCAGACATGGATTTGAATCACAGCTCTGTCACTTACTAGCTGGGTGCCCCTGGGCAGGTTATTTAGTTCTTTCCACCATGTTATCATCACATGCCATAAGGAGATAATGACAGTACTTGCCTCACAGGGATAGTGTGAGAATTAAAAAGAGAGACTAGGCATGCCCTGGTGGAGTAGCGATTAGATCCGCTGCCTCTGGCTGAGCGAAGTCCCAAGGACCCTCTTGTCCTGCGGTTGGGGGAAAACGAGCATGATGAGCAACTCAATAAAAAATGAATAAACTGCTTTTCCCTCCTCTCTCTCTTCCTGCCTGCCTGCCTACTTGCCTTCATTCCTGCCTGTACCCCTTCCAATGAGTAAATAATAAGAGACCGTAGAGGACTTAGCATGGCACTTTTATGAGGTAGTCACTCTTATGGTTTCCATGTGTAAATAAATATAAGATCCTGCTCATATTGTTGAAGGTTAATGAAAAGCATGTTGAACGGAGAAGTCACAAGGCTTCTTTTTTTTTTTCAATGACCTCGTCACTGACCTTTGTGTAACTCTAGACAAGTCATTAGCTTATTTGTCTTTTAGCAGCTATCACTGCTTCATAAGTAGTGATGCTGCCTAAAGTGCTGTAGGAGAGATGAGAGTTTCTCAGGAAAGGGGTTTCAAAGCCATTCTGGACCTGGGAAGAGTGGGCAGTCTCAGTTGAGCTGAACGTTCAGGTGTGTGGTCTCCGTGTT
>RJWH01011188.1:0-13338 GCA_004363575.1 Solenodon paradoxus | reverse complement strand
CCACCCCTGCCCAGCCCCCAGCCCCCTGGCCATGCTTTTTTCCCCTCTCGCTGGGAAATCAGCTGCCAGGGCTCAGCCCCTTTCTCCGGGACTTTTTCCTCCGTGTGGGCCCGCTGGCGGGACGCCTTCCTGCTGTCGGTGGAAGGAATTGCGGGCGCCGGGACATGCCGATCCCCTGGGGACGTGGGACAGTTGTCTCCATAAGATGCTGTCTGCTCTCTTGGAAAGTGGACGGTGTGATGCAACCGAAAGGATCCCGAGAGAGGCAAGAGCTGCTGGCGCCAGACCACCCTTCTTCCTCCTGCAGCTTTTCTTGCAGAAGCTTGTGCGAATGCAGAAGACGACCCAGGTTTATGTCAATAGTTTGTAAATAAAGAATGCACGTATTTCTTGCAGACGTTTGCAAATGCAGAAGGCCCAGGTTTCTTGCAGAAGTTTGCGCTAATGCAAGTCTGCGCGCATGCGGAAGGCGCATGGATCCCAGAAGCGAAGGAAGCCTGTTACCGCCTGTCCCATCGCCTGTCCCACCGCCTTGCTCAAGGCCTCATGCCCTGCGGGTCCCTCCGCCTCCACATTAACTGCCCGCCTCCACCCTCTCTGCTGTCCCCGCTGCTGCCCCAGTTCCGAACAAAGCCAAGGACACGCCCAGGCGCTCTTCCCGTCATCCTGCGCCAAGCGGACCCTCTGCCCTGGTGTGTGCGCCCAGGAAAAGGTTCTGTGTGTGCAGGGCTGCGCGGGACCCTCACGATTCACGTGCTCAGGAATATGTTCCGTGGTGTCCCTGACTGCCCCCTACCTGTCCCCTCCCACCACCAACACCCCCTACCTGTCCTCTGGAGACGCTGAGCGTTTCCTGCAAAACCTCTTCAGCTCCACACGTGTCTCCAGGAGTGACCTCTCTGCTTGGCTCTGATTTCTCTGGTGGCTCACGGGGTCAAGATCCACCTTAGAAGCTTCAGCGGTGACTGAGCCTCTCCTCCTTGTCCCCCCGGAAAGACCCCAGAAAGAGGCAGCCATTCCAGACAGTCGCTGGTGATTTCAGTGAACCCGGGACTGTGATTAGGAGGTTTGGATCTGGGGGGGCCCCAGCCTCCAATGCCAGACACTTTGTAGAAACCGGACAAGGCTCCAATCCCACACAAAGTTCAGAGGGGCTCAACCACACTGCAGACGAGTTTTTAAAAATAACTTTACTGGTTCTTTTGTTTATGTGTATTTCACGATATTGAATCTGCACCTCCGTCCACGTGCAGGTCCCAGCACCTCCTCCAGCAGATCCCAGGGCCCTTCTCCCCCACCTGGTTCCTCCTTCCTTCCCTGGTCCCTCCTCCAGCCCTGGGAGCCGCCGTCTTGTGTCCTGGGAGCTCTGTGCTTGAGATTTATGTCTTTATCTCCACGTGGAGTGACACCATCCTGTCTTCTGTCTCTGACTCATCTCACTCAGCAGGGTCCCCTGCAGGTCCCTCCAGGGGGGACAGAGGGCATGACGTCACCTTCTTCACAGCTGCCTCCAGTCCCGTGGAGGGTCCACACCCCAGCGTCTCCCTCCGTCCTCTGTGGACGGGCCCGGAGGTCGTGTCCAGGTCTCGTCTGCTGGGACCTGTGCTGCTGGGAACACAGGTGCAGATGTGTTTTCTGATGAGAGATGCTCTCTCCTTGGGGTCTCTGCCCAGGAGTGGGTGGCTGGATCCAATGGTGGCTCGATCTTTATTTGTTGAGGAATCTCCATGCTGTTTCCAGAGAGGCTGCACTAATTGCTGATCCCATACATACTCTCTCTGACGGGATCAGTCATCCCGCTGTGGTTTACAAATAACACAAACCCATAGATATAGATGTAGGTTCCCTATTCATCAAATATATGACCACACACCACACCCTCCACCAAAACAAAAGTCCTCTTCACTGTCTATAGGAATCACCCCACGGCTTCCCCTCTGGTGACCACAATTCCATTGTCAGAGTTCAAGGGTTGGCTTTTCTTTCATCTGTTCTTTGCTTTGTTTCCTGATATTCCAAATAGGCGTGAGATCATCTGCTGCTTGTCTCTCTCCTTCTGACATATCTCATTGAGCATCCTCCCCTCGAGTTCCATCCATGTGATTGCAAATGACAGGAATCCATCCTTTTTTAGGGCTGTGTAGGAGTCTGTGTTTCTAGACCACATCTTCTCTATCATCTGATGATGGGCACTTAGTATTTTCCAATTCTTAGGTATTGCAAATAATTCTGCAATAAATATAGGGGTGCAGATCTCTCTGAATGAGTGTCTTTGGGGCAGTCAATACCTTTTTCCTGGCTGCATAGTATTCCTTAGTGTGACATGACCACATCTTCTTTATCCATTCACATAACGATGGGTCTTAGGTCGTTTTTCTAGTCTTTGCCATTGTCAGTAATGCTGCAGTGTATATGGGGTACAGAGATCTCTATAAATGCGTGTTTTTTTTTCTGTTTTGGGGGATAAATTCCCAGAAGTAGCATGAAGGGATCATGTGGGATTTCTTTGACGAATTTTTTGAGGCATTTCCGTATTGCTTTTCATAATGGTTGCACCAACTTATGCTCCCAGCACCAGTGTAGAAATATCACTCAAAGACGTGCCTGAGAAGGGCTTACTTCCACACGTGCCCGGGTGGGCAGCTCCTCTCACAGCATCAGAGAAAATCTGTTGGTTGTTGGCTGTTACGAGCGGTATATTCAATTGTCTCCTAGACCTTTCACTATGGCTACTCATTTCTAAATGAGAAAGAGACAGTATCTGGTAGCAGGATGGAACTCACTTGTCTCAGACCACCTCATTGTACAGGTGATGTCCATCATCTCTGCTGTGTTCCGTGGGTCAGTCGCTAGGGAAGTGAACACTCAAAGCAACTCAACTAAACATCATTTGCCTATTAAAGGAAGTCAGTAAATAAGACATGGCATTCGTTTTTGGTCAGCTAAACTCGCAGCCATCCTTCCATCCATCCATCCATCTTTATATCCACCATCGATCGATCGATCGATCCATCCATCCATCTACTCATCCCTACATACGGGAGCTCCCCGTCACCTGAGGATCACACATTTTCTGTGTTATGGCTTGTTTGTACTCCCACCAAAGTCTCCTCTGTTTGTGCAGAAATCTGTACTTCTCATGTTCTAATTGGGGAGCTTCTATATTATTTACTGTCCTCAACATCAAATATTTGATGGTATTTGTCTAGACATGGACAAATACGGCCGTGTCTCCCTTTACTCTTTGTCAGCTTCCAGAGAGAGTGTTCAGCCTTGGAAATCAGAAGAGCCTGATTAAAATCAAGTCAGCTTTCACATTCCTTCTCCTGAAAACCCATTCCCTGCTCCCCCCGCCACTTTGCTGTAGCACCATTGATGACTGGAAAGGAAAAAAAAAGTTTGCTTCACATTTCTCCAAAAATAAAAACCTCTGCAAAATACCTAAATATAGATTGCTTCATTACCTCCAAATCAGCCTGAGAGGATGTAGAGGCTCCCACTTGGAAGGAATCAAGTATCTCTGAAAACGCAGTGCGGTCTGCAATCAGAAAGAATTACCATTCAGGCACCCAGCGCTAATCCCGGAAAATCAAAACACACTTAGCACTAGATCCTATGATCCAAAGAATCATTATCAGCCCCACATCCTTTTTTCCCATTCCCCCCGGCTAGAAACGGAGGAGCGGGAGCCTTCAGATCCCCCCTGGCCCATTTTCCACAACAGAGTCATTATTCTTGACGATGCTACGAAATACACTCACTTTGTCACCCTGTCACCTGCCCAAGGTGTGATCTCGTCCTGCCTTGAGTCTCAGAGTGGTCCACGGGCTTTCTTCCCTAGGTTTCTTTTCCCCTATGGGCCTGGGGAAAGAGCCGCACCCAGGCTCACCCAACCCTGGAAGACTGACCCACCTGTGGGTTTTCACAGACCGGCTTGCGTGTGGCTGGGAAATTCTGTGTCTCACCTGCCTCCTGCAGGATCTGTTGCCGATGCCTCCTGAAAGGCAGATGGAAAATAAGCTGCATTCCTACCTTCTAGAGACTCTGCATATGCTGAGACCATCATCAGAGCTTGGAAACCTCTATGCCAGAGAAGACTAGCGGCAGCCGGAATTTCCCCGAAGGCCCCTCCCGCCAGACTCAGAGCCCCGCGCTGTCTTCTGGAGGCTCCCACGCGCGTTTCTCCCTGATGTGGACCCACACGAGGCAGCAGGTGGACAGGCAGTGACCACTCACACAGACTCTGCTGCCTGAATTCAAGGCTGACCCCTGCAGACAGGAAAACCCCGATTCCTTCACCCCTCTCTCTCGATGCCCGTTCTCCGAAGGAAGGACCCGTCAGCATCCAGGGCTCAGTTAAGGAATTGTTTCCAGCTGGAAGTCTGTGAAGATGCAATTTTTTTGTAGGTCAGACATGGTGGAAACTCAGCAGCAGGGGAAGATTTGCATTCCTCTGCTGATAGGGAGGCCTTTTTTTCTCTTTATTTGCTCTTTGGAGACATCAGAAAAAGGCGTTTCAGATGAGTTGGGGATCTGGAAATAGCATCTCACCTTGGAAAAAGAGCTGACTGAAGAGGAGATAAAAAGTAAGAATATTCCAAGCGGGCACACAGTCCTTGGTGAGTGGATCACGCGGTGGTCACGGGCGGATGCGTGTTTTCAGGGTTCGCCCAGCAATTGAGCCCTTTGGACCAAGAAACCAGCTGTTTCCCTCCTCTGTGGACGGAGCCTAAGAGCTCAGAGTGAGACTCATGAGCCGTAAATAGAATTGTTCCCACCAAGAGCCAGCCAGTGGCCAGCAGACACCGGAACACATGTCCCTCATCCCTCATCAGGGGAAAGCCGGTCACAACCCCACTGAGATGGCCTGTCCTCCCTGAAATAACACGTGGCGGGGAGGATGTGGAGAAGAGGGACCCCTTGTGCAGTTTGGCTGGGATACATTAGGGCAACCATTATGGAAAACATATGGAGGACCCTAAAAAATATCTTCAGATCCCCTGTCATGCTCTTAGCCCACTTCTGGGTACTTTCGTAAAGGAAGCAATACTGAAAACTTGAAGATGTCTCTGTTTCCCAAATATTCATTGTAGTACTCTGGCCAGGAGCCCAGACATGGAACCAATCTCCATCAAGAGGTGAATGGAGAAGAAGATGTGGTCCACAGGCAAGGGAATAGTATTCCGTCCTCAAAAAGGAAACCCACGCCTCTGTCTCAGTAACAGTGATGGACTTTGAGAGCTGGAGGCTCGGAGAGAGCAGTCAAGCAGAGAAAAATAAGTGCTGTCTGCTGTCACTAAGAGGTGGAATCTAAGACCCTCAAAAACACATATAGAACAGAAGAGGGTGGTTACAGGCACAGGTATGGATGAAACAAATGAAGGGTTTGTCCCCTTTTCTGTCCCTTTCAAAGGGAGGAGGCTAAACAGAAGAGGCTATTACACAAGGCCTGGAGGACGAGCAAGAATTAGTAAGATGATGGAGATGGTGTCAGGAGCATCTTTCCAAATCGGCTGACTGTCCACCGGGAACTCCCCACACCGGGGCTTTCCCTGGAGGCGGCAGTTTCCACCCTCGCCCCCACCAGTTCCTCGGCAAACTAGGATGAGTGGGTCACCCTGCTTCCAAATGAATATGCCTTTGTTCAGAGCAGAGGAAGGAGAAGATTGAAATGAACCCTCCACAGGGCAGTTAAAGAAGTTCTCTGAGCTCAGTGTTTGACATCTGTGCTATGATAACGGGCTTAGAGTAAAAATATTGTGATATAGGTGTTCCTCAGGACATATTATCGGTGGGAAATAGCACATTATGGTCATAGAACATGTGCGACATCTCAATGTGGAGAGGAGAGGGCAGAGGAGATGGAGGGAAAGATGCAGAGATGGAGGAAAAGGTAGAGAGATGGAGACAGATGGACAGGTGAAGAGAAATGAAGAGCTGGAGAGAAAGGGAGAGGCAGAGAGGTGGGGAGAGATGAGAGATGGAGAGAGAGATGGAGAGATGGACACAGAGAGATGGAGACAGATGCAGAGATGGCGAGAGATTGAGAGAGATGCAGAGATGGAGAGAGATGTAGAGATGGAGAGAGATGCTGAGATGGAGACAGATGGAGAGATGTGGAGAGACATGGAGAGATGGAGAGAGATGAAGAAAGATGGAGACTGATGGAGGGAGATGGAGAGAGGTGGAGACAGAGGTGGAGAGAGAAAGGGAGATGGAGAGAGATGGAGCGAGATGGAGAGAGATGCAGACATGGAGAGAGATGGAGAGAGATGCAGAGATGGAGACAGATGCAAAGATGGAGAGAGATGCTGAGATGGAGACAGATGGAGAGAGATGGACACAGATGGAGAGAGGTGGACAGACATGGAGAGATGGAGAGAGATGGAGAGATGGAGAGTGATGGAGGGAGATGGAGAGAGATGACACAGAGGCGGAGGGAGAGCTGGAGCAAAAGGGAGAGGCAGCCCTGTGCTAAACCTTGAACAAAAGCAGACTGGAGTTTTTTTCATTTCGCCGCGCAGGCGGAGGGGTGGGGGTCCGCGTCCCATTTTTCCTTGGGGACAGCCGGGCGCCTGCTGACACATTGAGGATGCGGCTAAAATAGATCCTCAGCGGGCAACTGAAGCAAACGCGCCACCCCCTTAAGTGGAACTTTTGCTCTGAGAACGGGGTTGACCCCGGGGGAACCCATCGCAGGGCCCCTGCTGTCAGGATGCAGCGGCCGCCGTCTGCCTGACCCTTCCCCCGGCCGCCGCTTGGAAAGGACCCGCTGACCGCTCCTGCCCTTGAGGGGACCCGCAGTCCGGGTTGGTTCTCGGCCTGTCCGTCGCCTGTCATCTAAGGGCTGTGGAGCCCATGGAAGGGACTCACTAGGAGCGTCAGAGGACCCAGAAGAGATAACTGTGTCTGCAGGACAGGACGTCCCCGGTTCCCCATCACCAGGGCCTTCATGCCCACCCCACCGGGCCCCGCGGGCAGAGCGAAGCTCAGGAACCTCGTCCATCGTGCAATCAGGAGACGCTGGGAAACGGGGTCAGCCCCGCGCCCTGTCCCTCACTCGCAGTGGACTGTCCCAGCGCCCTGTCTCTCCGGGGCCCCAGGAATTGATGGAAGGAGGACGCAGCTCCCATGCGCAGCGATGCTGTGAGCAGGGGCCGTCGGCCGTGCGCTGGACCCCGAGTACTGGAGCTGACGGACAGCTGCCCACTCTGGGGAGGACGCAGGCAAATCAGGGCAACAGGCACAAGCTCCCCTCCAGGGCTGGGTGTTGGCAAAGGTGGGAGCGGAAAAGCAGCCGCGGGACCGGGGGACCATGAGCTCAGAAAGAGCCAGGACCTGGGCGCATCTCAGCCCCCGACTCCCAGCCGGGGTCCCAGACCCCAGGCTTCAACACCCCCACCCCGGAGCACGTCTGAGAAATGCCGCCTCTGGAAGCAGCCTGTCCTGAACCCATCCGCAGCCAGGCAGGACAGACAGCCCCAGACCCCAACAAAACCCACACAGTGCTGCTGACTGGTTTCATCGGTTTTTAAGATCCGTGTACCCAGCTTGACATTCATGGTCCCTGTGGAGTCTGCATGGGACGAATCCAACAAATAAGGTCAAGAAGTGGACTTGCTTTCCAGCAAGACAACAATTCCCACCTCGTCCATCAAATGCACATCCTGAAACTCTCCCGATGGCTCCAGGTCGAGCATTTGAGAAGCATCTGCGGAGGAGTTTCTTCCACCTGAAAAGAAACCCCGTCTATGACAAACATTTTTTAAGAATCGTTCCCTGAGAAAAAGCAAAGTGTGACAGTCAGACAGAAAACGAACGAGTGGCCAGTTGCTAGCGAACTCGATCACGGAGAAGGGAACGCCTTCTGGTTCAACTTGGAGGTCAAATGTTTTGGACCGGAGACCAAACGCACTTGCATTTTCACATGGAAGGAGCTCAACTGTATTTGCCAAGGCGGGGTTTGTGCCTACCGACAAGAATGCTTCTGTGTAGTTCGGATTCGCTGGCTGCCTGCAGATGGGAAAGCCACTCATTTGTTAAACTGGGTCATCACTGAGTCCGCGGGGCTTCCGAAAAGGAATGAGAACACCAGGAAAATCCCAGCCGTGGGATGACCCTAAATCATCTGTGCTGGACTTAATCCCAGGCAAGGCAAAGCCCTCACAATCTCCCCGGAGCATTCGCATTGCTCTTCAGAGCTTCAAAGATGGACATTTGGGGGGACGGGAGTTGAGCCTTAGACTCGCACCTCATGCAGAATGAAAATACCCTGGGATTTAACAGAACTCAAATGCAAAAACCCAGTGTCCCTGGGTCTTGGGTTTCAGGATACAAAATGCAGGAGAAAATGTGCTTCAGAGAAAGTGATGCTTTGTCCCCGTTTACCATGCTTCTCTGAATTATCGGAACAATTGTTTGAAGTCACTGTATTGAAGGGGCATTGCATCATGACGGGAAATGCATGTGATTGTAAACCAACGTCTGGTCTGCGTGGAAAAGTGTTCACCACCCACCATGTAGCGCTTCCTTCCCCAAACAATTCTATTGTTTGATGTAGGTCATTAATTTGCTTGGTTTCTCTCTATGCCATATAGGAGTGAAGTCCTATGATGTTTATCTTTCCCTTTCTGACGTATCTCCCTGAGAAACATCCCCTCGAGATGTATCTGAGTTGTCACCAAAAAGCAGGATGGTGTCTTTTCCGTGCTGCACAGTATTCCATGGTGTATGTGGGTCACATCTTCTGTATGCATCATCTGATGATGGGTACTTAGGTCATTTCCAGCTCTTCTCTATTGTAGTTAATGCTGCCACAAACACGGGGATGCAGGCATCTGTGAATTCGTGTCTTTCGGGTTAATACCTTTTTCATGGATGTATAGTGTTCCATTGTGTTTTGAGCCCATATCTTCTGTAACCATCATCTGATGATGACCACTTAGGTAGTTGCCAGTTCTTGGCTGTTGTAAATAACTCGTCAGTGGACACAGGGGGTACAGAGAGCTCTGTGAATTTGTGTCTCTTGGGACAATACCTTTTTCATAACTGTATAGTACTCCACAGCATATATACCACATCTTCTTTACCCACTCATCTGATGATGGGTACTTAGGTAGTTTCCAGTTCCTGGCTACTATAAATAATGTTGCAATGGACATGGGAGTACAGCTATCTCTGTGGCTTATTGTTTGGGGGGTTATACCCAAAAGTGGGGTTATGGGATTTCCATTCACAATTGTTTGAAGAGTGTCTATCCTGCTTTCCGTAAGGGTTGTACCAATTTGTACTCCCACTCACAGTGCACAAGGGTTCCCTTTTCTTCATGTCCTACCAACACTTGTGTTGCCGGTCCTTTGGATACTGAATGATTTCACAGTTCTGTTGATTGTAGGTAAGACATACTAATGCAGGGTTATTGCTGGAGACCTGAGCATCTCCCCTACCCCATCTAGGCAGCATCCCAGGCCCCATAGAGATCCCGCTGGCTCTTCTATTCTCACATGCTTTCCACATTTTCAGTCTCCAATTTGGTGACTTTTCAACTTCTTCCTGAAACTCTCTGCTTGGTTCTCTTAAAGAGTGAGTTAAATAAAATAGCTTAAAAAAGAAAATGGTGAACACATGTTCATTTCTTTGCATGATTCTCTTGTTGTTGTTTGTTTTAGAGGAACGAAGGGGGAGGAGAAGACATTTTTATGTTTATTTTACTGCAGCCCTCGATCGAGAGCCCACATCCTTTGATTTTACGTGGTCCGCACGCCAGCGTCTCAGCTGCCTGTGCCACAAGGGGACCCCTTTCCCTGCCCTGAAAATACCTTCCCTTATGAATAGTTCTGTCTCCTATGGGTCTCTGCCCAAGAGCAGGATGCCTGGATCTCAGGGTAGATCCATCTTTATTTTTTTGGCGGCATCTCCACACTGTTTTCCAAAGAGCTTGGGCCAAGTTCCATTTCCACCCTCTGTGTAGGAGGTTCCTTTTTCTCCACACCCTCTCCAACACCTGCTGTTTCCAGTCTTTGGGATGCTGACCATGCTTACTGGTGTGAACTGGATTCTTTGTGTTTTCCTTAGTTTGTTTTGCATTTTCCTAACAATCACTGATGTTGACCCCATTTTCATGTCCAGCCCCTTTTTTTCTGTCTTTCCCCAAAGGAGGCTGACTTTCCCTCACTGGGTCCGTGTGAGACATAGGGTGTGAGCTGTGAGCACAGACTTGACGCTGTAGGAGACCTCACACCAGCAGCTCATTCCTCATATCAAGTCACGTCACTGCTACTTTACTCATCTTTTCTGGGGCTATTTGGGCCCTGGGTGGAAAAGGCACAGTATTCACAAGGTCTGCTTGTCTGAGCTCTGTGTGGAGGAGGATGCAGAACTACAAAAGCATCGATGTTAATTCGAAGGTTCTAGACTAAGCCACTGTGGCTGAAAACAGGCAAGATGGATTCTTATCACTGGAGACCAGAAATCCACACCACACCCAAGAAGGCATGGTTAACCAGCGATCATATCTACTATCTTTTCTCCTAAAGGAGTCATTTAGCGTCTCAAAAAGTTATTTGTTTTCCCATCAAATGCCCCTCTCCTGTTTGTCCTAATCCCATTATAAATATGCCCCCAAATTCTAACTGCCTCTTTGAGTCTCATCTTTTGTGAATTCCCATGTGCAAAAATAGGGCTTTTCTTTTGCTAGATAGCCTTTGGTCAGTTTTCATTCACAGGCCTCCGGAACAGAAACTAAGAGGGTTGAGGAAGCTTTTCTCATGCTTAGCATTGGCTCCAGGACAGATATCACAGGTTGCAAAATGTCTAGGGAATGGGAGTCCAAATGAGCTTGCTGAGGGCCAAGGACCAGAGTTCCTAAGACCAGCAATGGGTTGAAAACAACTGAAGCTCAACAGCCCATCTCAATGCCCTTTGGCAAAGCCAACTCATTTGCAAACGATGCCTCTTCCTGAGGCCATGGCAGTCGGGTTCCGATGCCACACATCCCAGGACACCAAGCACTTGGCTAGTTCCCTCGTTGTCCTGGAACCACAGAGGGCAGGGAGTAGGTGGTGGACAAGCTCCTCGGGGCAGACAGCTTTGTAATGCACAATAAAAGCTTTCGGCACCACAGGCATCTTTTCTCCACAGGCAGACAGAGCACTCACCAGAAGCCAGTGTTGGCTGCAAACCATGTTAGCTGGCCAACCAGGAGCCCTGCCATTCTCATGAGTGGGGCCAAGGACTCTGTTCTCTGGACAGACCAGATGTCCTCAGGAAGCAAGGTGAGAGCTCCCGTCGTCAGCTGTGCAAAGAGCCTGCTAACTCTTCCTCTCCTGGATGCCCATTGTCTCCAGCTGACTGCTGAGCTAATTTGCATGGCAAGACTGCATCCGAACCTTAAATCTGAAGGCAGCCAGAGGAGACTTGGATCATTCATCCCCGCCCTGAGAATTCTCAAACCCCTGAGGAGCAATCATCTCTAACTCCAGAATGGCATCTTGTCAGTTAGATGTATTCACCCTCCAACCCTCTTCCAAAGTCCTCCACGCTCCCGAAAGGCATTTCCCAAGCCGTGTCTGTCTTCATTTACTCCCGAATCATTGCAAGACTCCTTCAGTTACTAATCCCCTTCTGTCTAAGAATGAGAAACAGTGGACGTTCCCATGGGTCTCACGGAACCCACGTTACTCAACGCACTAACAAATAACGCCTGACCAAGAACACCTTCTTTTTCACCATGGTTTCCTGCAGAGAAGATGGGCCCGCGGACCCTGGACCCATGTGTCTCTTCCTAAGAAATCTAGCACACAGTATCTACCGGGGAAAGCAGCCACCTGCTTCCGTTCCCTCAAGCCAAATTCCAAGATTCAGAAGACGTGAGCCCATGACTGGTGACCCCTAGAAATAGTTGACATTGGGACTTGGCAGGGTGCTCAGAGCAGCATTTTCCAAGGCGGCCCATCCTAGACACATCTGGTCTACCAGCCTCGACCTTCGTTTCTATTTGCCTCCCTAGTAAACCCAATAGATATTGATCTTCCCTCTTCTTTTGACCTGCAAGAGCTTCATGCTCTCATGTGAAAACTAGCTGGAACCAAGGAGATAATGACTGGCAAATTGGGTGTCATGTCATTGCATTTTAACGAAGATACTAACCCTCTTGGTATGGCAGCTTTCCTACCATGGTGGACTCACAGAGTGTGTATTTTAACACTGGCTCTGAACTTCACTGCAGAATGATGCCATCCTAATCTCTTTAAGCCACATAAAAAATGGGAGAAGACGTGTGTCTCTGTGTGGGTGTGTTGTGTTATTATGAGAAGCCACGCAATTCCATAGAATATCTTACTCCACATCTCCTAATGGCTACTGCAGACATATTGCTCATCTCTTTTTTCTGTTGATGATTAGTTCTCTTTTCTGTTGATGACAAAGACTCACTCGGGGCGCATTTCGCTGCTGTTCTACATGCATTGAAAAGCTATTTTTGGTCCATGCCCCCATATTCGTGACCTCCCAGAAACCATTCATTTTGTTTAAAGCCCGGGCAATGGCAGTCTGTGCATTTCCATGCCCAGAAGCCGGTTTAGCTGCAGGCCATCGTTCTCAACCCTTCTTTGTTTTTCTCTCCATCATCTGGCAATGCTTCAGCAAGCCGGCAAGGACTCTTTGCATCCAGCAAGGCTCGCTGGGGAAATCCAAATGCATCAGGAGGTGGGCTAACATCGCCCACCGTGAATGCGTGTCGTGGGCTGTGATCTGGAGCTCTTGCCTGGAAAGCACATTATGGAGATTCTAGGACATCTTTCACTTGTAGGGTTGAATTTAGCAGAGGAAAATGCATTTTCTTTTCTTTGGCCAACTCAGGGGGGAGACACCCATGAAACACTGCACTGCCTGGTGGAGGAACCTTGGATAAAGGGAAGGTTGTTGGAATCATCCCCGGATTTTGCAGGTGAAGGGTTTGGGAAATCTGCTCTTCACTCCCTCCCAGTGTCTCCAGGGGAATCCAACTGAGGGTTTCCATTCCATCCAGTGAGGAAACACCGGTGCACGGCTGGCGGATAGACGCTTCCAAAACAATAGATGGAAAACTGTTTCCAGGCCTTGTTTTTATACAGACAGCCTGCCGTCTCTATCCATGTCAGCTTGCACTTCCTCCGTCATAAATGTGACCTAACTGCCTGGCTGATGGGGCCTCTGGGGGCAGCCGAACCGAACCGTTGGAGAAAGAATTCTGGAGCCTCCCAGAGCGCAGGTTGACAAGTTTATCTGAGAACACAGAGGAGAAAGAAAGTGAAAGCAGGAGCTGGAGTCTCCAGGTAGGGAGGGCATCTCCCCCCCCCC
>RJWH01011187.1:0-13341 GCA_004363575.1 Solenodon paradoxus | reverse complement strand
ACAATTAAAGAGATTCTCTTAGAAGCACAATGAGGAATTCAGATCTAATTTATATATAGCTGAGTCCAGCTCAGGGGAATCTGATACCACCACAGAGGTCACTTTCGGAGCAGGTATATTGTCATTATTTTGTGAAGGTAATAGAAGATCTCCCACTGCCTTCCCCAGGCATCAAAGACGCTGGCTGCCCATGCCAGAGACTATATTCAGTAACTTCCCAAACAGACCACCTGTGATGGTACAGTTGCTGGTTTAATATGAAAATTTATAAGGCTTCACCCATCTCTCTGAGGTCTCTGCTTTAATGCTGTGTTTGCAACTTAGGAGAAATAGTGACACACAATAATACAGAAAGCTTTTTGAGTGACTTTTGGAAGGAATGTTAGTTTTTCGAATGCTAGTGTCCTACAGGCAGCATTTTTTGATACTAAACTGTGTAGATGAGAAAGTCCCTGATTTCACCCAATTCTTTCTTGGGACTGGCGGGGGCGGGGCAGGGCAAGAGCATTGCTGCCCATTGCCTCATTGTAGAGTTTCAGGACATTCTGGCCATTTTTTCCCTTTTACTGTTGGCATAAGCCAGTGGGTGAGGGATTATATTTTTCTTTACTCTTTTGGCAATAACTTGAAATTCCAGGAATTTATTATATATATATATATATATATATATATATATATATATATATATTCATCTAAATCTCCAAATCCCTTCAACGCTGAAAGTGTTCTTCAGGTTAAAGACTTTCATGTCTCCTTAAAAAAATTTTAAATGAAGTGGAGGTGCACCCTGGTGGTCAGGCCCTGAGCCTACACTGGGGTGTAGACCATGTAATCATGTAAAAGCCCAAAGACTCAGATTCTTAACTACATGTATGTGTGTGGAAACACAACCAAAACAAACAAACAAATAAATGCACATCTTCCTCCTCTTACTTCCTACCTTCCAAATGCTTTGTCCTCCTCTCCCTTCTTCCCTTAAAAAAGAAAAAAAAGAGACTAGATGGCTTCACTAGTGAATTCTACCAAACATTTAAAGAATTAATGCAAATCGTTCACAAGCTCTTCCAAAACACAGTAGAGGGAATACTTTTTAGTTCATTCTATGAGGCCAAAATTACTCCATTACCAAAACCAGACAAAGATATCACAAAAAAAGAAAACTACAGATCAAAATCACTTTTGATTATAGATGTGAGTCCTCAACATAATACTGACAAATCAAATCCAGTCACATAAAATATTGCATAACATGACCAAGTGGAATCTGTCCCAATGTGTTGACTCAACATATAAAAAGTCTATGTAATTCACAGTACTACTAGAACAAAGAACAAAAACCAAACCATATGACTATCTCAATAGATGCAGAAAAACCACTTGACAAAATTGAACATCCTTTTACAATAAAAGCACTTAATAAGTGATGAGCAGAAGGGAATTTCCTAAGCTTCCTTCAGAAAGGGCGTCTTCCAAATATTGATAGTTAATATCATACTTAATTGTGAGTTTTGAGTTCAGGAACAAGAAAAGTATGGCCACTCCTCCTATTGCCATTCACCATTGTAGTGGAGATTCTACTAACCAGAATAAGTCACAGAAAAGAAAGAAAAGAAAAGGGACTTATATTGGAAAAGTAAAAAGCTCCTTTTTGCAGGTGGCATGATCCTGTATATAGATATCCAAATAAATCCTCTTTAAAAACTATTTGAGGGTGTGCCCTGGTGGCCTAGTGGTCTAGTTGGGAGAACAACTGAAAAATAAAGTGCCTCCTCCTCTCTCTTCCTGCCTGCTTGCCTTCATTCCTGCCCACACCTTTACTTTAAAATAAGAAAGAAATGCAATTGGTGATGCTACTTCAACAAAAAGCCTTCCTTTAAAAAAAGCTGAGCTAATAAACAAATTCAGCAATGTTGTCAGACACAAGGTCAAAATACTAAAATTAGTTGTTCTTCATAACTCTTACAATCCAATAGCAAAAGATGTTAAGTAAACCAAATTTTAAAAAGGCAAAGGAACTGAACAGAAATTTGTCCAACTGCTCAACATCACAAATCATCAGGAAAATGCAAATTAATACCACAATGAGGTATCATCTCACATATTATTATGGCTATTATTATAAGAAAAACACCAAAAGATAACAAGTGTCAAGGATAAAGACAAAAGAGAACCCTTGCAAACTGTTGGTGGGAATGTAAACTGTTGCAGCCATAACAGAAAACAGTATGAAGATTCTCCAAAAACTTAAAAATATAACAACTGTATGATTTGGCAATCCCACTTCTGGGTATATATTAAAGGAATCAAAATCTGGATCTTAAAGAGATATTTGCACTTCCATGTTTATTGCAGCATCATTCACAACAGGCAAGACATAGAAGCAACCTAAACGTCCATTGATGGATGAATTAATAAAGAAAAAGTGGTGCACCCTGGTGAAGTAGTGGTTAGGACCATCGCCTCTGAGGAGTACAGGTCACATACCCCTGGGGTCTAGTCCCGGGTCCAGGGGTCGTGGGGAAACCAGCGTCAACAACTAAGTAAGAATAAAATAAAAATGCATCTTCCACCTCTTTTCCTGCATGCCTGCCTACTCACCTTCAATCCTACCTCCACCTTTCCTTTAAAAATAAGGTAGAAAATGCAATATATACATACGATGTAATATTAGCCTAAAAATGAAGGGAATTCTATCGTTTACAAGAGTGAAACTGGAGGGCATTATTCTAAATGAAATAAGCCCTACACAAGATAGATACAAGATATCACTTATCTAAGAAATTAAAATATTCAAACTCATAGAAGTAGTGAATAGAATGCTATTATGTTCTATAGGAAGGCTCAAAGTTGTTAAGATAGTACTACTCCTCAAATGAATCTAGTTTCAATGTATTCCTTATACCAAAATTCCAATTTTCTTTCTTTGTAGACAGACAAGCTAAAAGCTAATTCTAAACCTCATATGGAAATGCAAGGGACCCATAATAGCCAAAACAATACTGAAGAAGAAAAACAAACTTCTCAATTAGAACGTTTACTACAAAGCTACACTAATACCGCTGAACAGAAATCAAAATTTTCCAATAAACTCATAATTGTACAGTCAATTGATTTTTCATAAGAATAATATGACAATTCAACGGGGGAAATAATAGCCTTTTTAATAAACGGTGTTGGGACAAACGGGTAGCTCCATGCAAAACGAATTTCAACCTCTAATCACACTATATAAAAATTTAACTCAAAAATGTATAAAAGACCTAAATATAAGAGCAAAGATGATAAAACTCTAAGCATTATTTCTATAAAACTTAGAAGAAAACATTAATGTATCTCTACATGACACTGGATTAGACAATTTCTTAGAAATGATGCTAAAGTACAAGCAACTGGCACGCCCTGTTGGGCCTGGTGGTTTAATCACTGCCTGGCAGTCCACATATATTCCAAGGTCCGCGGGAACACAAGAACGGTCCCGTTGCGAGAACAGGTCCCGCGAGACTAGGAGCCCCGAGAGTTTCCACGCGAGAGAGCAGGTAACACGGAAGAGCTAGGCACCACCAGAGAAGGCCTCAAGAGGTCAGGCAGCTGGAGCCAAATCCCGCGAGAGCTGGCGTCTCGAGAGCAGCTTCCGCGAGATCAAGCCCTTCAGGAGAACAAGCCCTGCGAGAGACCAGATGCAGGGATAGCATGCCTCTCAAGACCCGGCCCAGGTGAGCAGATGGCATGAGATCACGCCCCACAACGCGATGCCAGACACTAGGAGAGCAGGCCGCTCGAGAGCACTTTTTTTTTTTCTTTTTTAAAAGGCTTTATAAACGCATCCGCTACCATTCATTTATTTGTCACTTATGTCTGTTTGAACTACAATGGCAACTTCAAGTAGTTACCATAGAGACAGTATGCTCTGCTGGCCAAGTTGCCCTCCCCATCACAACAGCCAGCATAGTGCCCCCCGCCAATGTCTACCCTATACCCAGGGATTTTCAGAAATTTCCGACTGTGGGATTAGGTGAGCAGATGGCCACAAGGACCAGAAATCTTTATCGATTTACTGTTAACCTGGTTCCATAAGACCTCAACCATGTGATGGGGACTACAGAAATAAGTTTGTTTTTTTTGTCACAGCTGGACTTGGCAGTGCCCAGTTCTACTGGCCCCCTAACTGGTGCCCAAAAGTATGGCACATTTTGTCAAACTGTCTCTATGTAAGAAAATGTGTGTGTTACGGTGACCCTGGTTTCAGAAAGCCAGGGGCATAGCGAGCCAAGGACGGCTGCTGCTACAGGTTCTCTGAGCTGTCATCCTCCACAGACCGGGAAGTATTTAGGGCTGGGTCCCCCTGACACCCTAATTCCCTTAGAAGACGTTAGGTGACGAAGAGAGGCTCCCAGCTTGGATAGAGAGGGGCAGAATCTGGGGAAAGAGGCATTACAGAATGGGCAAGGTGTGTAAAACTCTCTCAAGATAGAAGTCGGACCTACAGGGAAAGAACAGAAAGCAAACTGGGAGGCTTGGGGGAGTATTTATTACATCTGTTTTCAACAGAAGTTCAGTAAGTATAAATAAAGGGACAGGCTGTACACTTGTGTTTTAAAGATGATGAGTACCGCAGTTTTTGAACAAAAGCCGAGTATCCAGGGATGGGCATAGTATTCATGACCATGAGGAATTTAGGTCAGGCAAATCCTCCTGATTGTTACGATGAGGCAAACCTATGTGTCCTTTGAGTCAGTTACTCCCTTTCATTTGAGAGAGATTCCGCCCCCGCCCCCCACCTGCATCGGCAATATGAGCCCCAGTTAAGACCATGAAGACCTGATTTGTGTTTGCGTATATGTGAAAGCAGAGTTAGTGCTTATCTTGTAAACACAAAAGCCAGTCAGCACCTTTACTCACTCATTCCCACCCCTATATACTTTAGGTGGGGATTCTCTTTAACCTTGCTCATATTCATACATTTTTTTCTTAAGGGAGCCTCCAGTAATTATGGACTTTCCTTAAGACCTTGAGGAGCAGGATCTTTATTATGACGAGCGCTTCACAGAGTGGCAGCAGCAGCAGATACCCTGGGACCTGCTATTTGCGACACCTGCTGTTTGCAAGGTCTGGCTCCACAGCCTGGTCTCACAGGACCCGTTCTGACCGATCCTAGGTCCCACGTGGAACCGGGTCTGCTGGAGCCTAGTATCGCGGACCTGTTCTCACGCGGAGCCTGTTCTCGCAGGCTCTGGTCCCGCTGGACCCAGTCTCGCGACACCTTCTTTCATGGTGCCATCTCTTGCGATGCCTGGCTCTCATGGGCCCACTATCTTCGGCACCTGCTCTCAGAATGCCGCTTCTTGCGAGGCTTGCCCCGGCGGACCTGTGGTCTCGGGGCGTGGTCTAGCGTGGCAAGGAAATTTATTTATGAAAACAAGTATCAGGAATACACGTGACGGCTAAATAGGTGCTGGCTGTCTTTCAAGGGAGACAAAATATTTTTAAATTAAATTGCAGTGAGTGAAAAAAGTTGGGAAAACTAAATGGACAAATTGGAAGTTATGTGAATTTAATCATATATATATATACGTATGTGTATATATGGTAAATTATGAATTTTATGTATGTATACATATATTTTGTATATCATATATACAAAATAACTGAAATATAGGTGTTCAAATAAAAATTTGTATATATATTATATATACATATAAATTTTCATAGGAGCACTATTCACAGTAGCCAAAAGTGGAAACAAATGTCAATCAACTGCCCACTAATGAATGGATAACAAAATATGGTATAGTCATACAATGAAATATTTTTCAGTCATAAGAATGAAATACTGATACATGTTGCATAATGTTGAAAATACTAAGTTAAGTGAAAGAAATAAAAGGCCACACATTGTATGCTTCCATTTATATAAAATATCCATCATGTGCAAATACATACAGATGCAGGTTGCTTGTTGACTGGGGCTGGGAGAAGTTGGGAAAATGAAGAGCAACTGCTTATGGAGACGGGGTTTCCTTTGCGGGGGATGAAAACATTTGGAACTAGATATTAGTAATAGTTGCATAACCTTGTAAATGTACTCACTACTACTGAATTGTGCGCTTTTACATTGTTAAAATTGTATATATTATGTGTATTTTTTCAGAATAAGTAGTAAAATGTAAAGCAAGTAATTATCTTACCAAAGCTAGCTTAATAAACCTAATAATACAAAAACACAAAATATGAAATGTTTAAAAAGTCAAAGATAAGCCTATTGGTGACAGAATCAGACAAAATTCTAAGGAAAATTTTATTCATGTCAAGGAAAAAACCTTAAATCTGGCTAAAAATAGATAATGCAGTTAGCAAATGGTTGATAGGGACAGGGTTCTTCAAAAAGCGTAGATCCCAGCAAGACGCAATTATCCAAAGAACATAAGTCATATCCTGAGAATCCACAAGTACTTTCTTTTCAGTCCAATTCATTTCCCAAGGCAAGGCAATTCTTTCAAGTTTCCTTGTAGTGGTATAAATAGCCAGCAGGGGGAGATGGTGAGTTATCCTGGATTCAGCAATAACATGGAATTCTCTACACGACTAAGATTTTTTACATAGAACATCTTAGAAACTGGGTTGAATTTTTGAAACAACCCAACTCTACAAGACTCGTCTTAAATTACATAGATTAATGCAATTTAAAAGATTTTTCCATCAAAAACTTAGTTTCCCAAGTCTATTTAAAATAACATTCTGATTGTATCTTCATTCAGAATAAGGGGAAATAAGTATTTTGTTACAAATCTATTTTGCCTTATTTGTTTAAATAGTCACTATAACTCTTATGTTTATTATTCTTGGAAGAAAAATATGCAAATGCCTCTAAAATGATCAAAAACTCTTAAGAGATTATTACAATGATTTTTACCCACATATAATTTCATAACCCACTTATAATTATCTCTATTTTAGAAGGTTATTCTGGTATATTTGTTTTCTTTGCTGATCCTAAAATATCTCCAATAAATATGTAATCTAGTATTTACCTTTAAAATTTTTTAAATTTTAAAAAAGTAAGTGCTTGATAACATATGCCCGTTTTCCTAGACTGAAAAAGAAAAAGGTATGAGATAAAAGAAAATAATGCTTTTGTGACTAAATTTTCTAAATTTGTTATTATATGATTAAGATAATCATTTTACAAACAAGAGGTCTTCAAGATTACTCATCTCATTCTATTCCAAAACAGAAGTTGAAACAGTCCTTACAATTTGTAACAGCTGTCAAAAGTTCAGAAACAGCAGAAGTAAAATCAATGAATTACCGAAGTAATAATTAGTAAAAGTTTATTATCCACATATCAAAAAGACAAGTTTGCAAACCAGGAGCACTCAACCCAAAACAAGGAACGCAGCTCAGGGGTATACTGTTATAAAAAGCAGCTTATATAGTAAGAATGACGGTTTACTGTCCACAGTAATTGGTTACAGTACTGGAATTTTCTAAATTGATAGGGAATTTTTCAGTGGTTATTTCACCTCAACCTTGGGAAACAGCTTAAGCTTTATGATTTCAGAGGCATAAGCAAGAAAGGATACAAGTCAAGTTAGTCTCACAAAATAAACAATTAAGCTTTGGTTGTGTGACTGAGCTTGTCTGTCCAGGGAATTTTCAAGGCTGGTATCCCTTTTTTAAAAATTTAACAGTTTTAGCAGTATTACTTACATAACACAAAATATTATGTAACAATTCAGTGGGGTCTTTTAAAATTATATTTCACGTTTAGAACAATTGCATCATCTTAAAAAGAAACCTCATACCCATTAGCAGTCACTCCCTGTCTTAGTCCATCGGGGCTGCTATAACATAATACCATAAACTACATGGCTTTATTTCTCACAGTTCTGGAAGCTGGAAAGTCCCAAGATTAAGGTGCTGGTAGCTTCACTGTCTGGGGAGAGGCCACTTCTTAGTTCAGACAATTGACTTCTTGCCATAACTTTCACCTAAGGCAATGAAAATCTCTAGGGCCTGTTTTACAAGGGAACGAATTCCATTCAAGGCTCTGTCCCCATGATCTATCACCTCCCAAAGGCTCCACCTCCAAACATCGCATTGAGAATTGGGTTTCAACATATCAATCAGGAGCGGGTGTACAAAATTTCAGTCTAGAAACTCCCCAATACCTGCCACCTATGCCAAACAGTCCTAGACAACCACTTAACTTTGTCTTTAGAGATTTGCCTGCTGTTGACATTTTTATATAACTATAAACCATACAATAAGTGACTGGCTTATTTTACTTATTTTTTTGAGGTCAGTTCATATTATAATGTCATTTAATTCTTTTTTGCCAGAGTATCCCATTAGACGGAAATAGCATGTTTTATCTATTCATATTTATCAATTGGATATTTGGGTTGACTCCACTTTTTGACCATTATGATTAATGCTACGGGGAACATTTGTGTACATGTTTTTGTGAGAACATGTTATCATTTCTCTTATACACCCAGGAGTGAAAGTGCTCAGCCATATGGTATGTCTATGATTAAAATTTGGGGGAATTGTCAAATTATATTCCAAAGCGGCTATAGTCCAGTCAGCAATATATGAGTTTCAGTTTCTCGAATTCGGGGTGATATTATCAGCTTATATAATAAGGTAGTAACTTTGTTCTTCAAAATGACTGGTTATTAGAATTTTTTTAAATGATAATTGGTTAAAAGACAATAATCTTTTATTATAGCCATCCTATATTGGTAACTCACGGTTGTTGTTTTTTTTTTTTTAATTTACCTAATGACTAATGATGTTGAGCATCTTTTTATGTTTTTATCAATTCACGTACGTTTCTGGGGAGTAGTTAACTATTCAGATTCTTTGTCCACTTTTGAATTGGTCTTTTTATTATTGAGTTGTAAGAACTCTTTACATACTCTCAATAGAAGATGCTTATCAGATATGATTCAAAAATCTTTTGTCCCAATCTGTTCATTTTCTTGATGGTCTAGTTTGAAGCACCATTTTTAATTTTTATGTTCAATTCTTATTTTTTTAAAAAATTTGTGCTTTTGCTGTTATACCTACAAAATTACCAACTCAAGGTCATGATTTACTCCTGTTTTATCTATAGTTTTAGATAATAGTTTTTTTGTTCATTTTGAATTAACTTGTTTAAAAGATAGGATACTGGGGTCCAACCAGATTCTTTCGCAGAGTGAGAGCCAGTTGTTCCGGAAGCACTTTCTAAAGACTGTCATTTCCCCTTTGAACTGTTTTGGCAGTATAAAATCAGATGGACCCTAGATGAATGGGGTTTATTTCTGGGCCTTCAATTCTATTTCATTAGTGTGTATTAATATTCCTAAGCCAATACCACATACCCTTTATTAGTTTAGCTTTGTAGTAAGCCTTTAAATTGAGAAGTAAAAGTATCCCAACTTTGTTCCTTTTCATTATTTGTCTTATTCATGGCACCTTGCATTTCTATTTGAATTTTAGAATCAGTTTAATTTCTGAGACATGCCAGATGGATTTTGATAGAGTGCACTCAAACTCTAGATCAGTTTGGGAAGCATTTGTCTTAACAATATTCAGTCTTCTAACCTATGAACATGGGAATGGATTTGCATTTATTAGCTGTATTTTAACTTACATTAAATAGTTTGATATGGGGTATTACATTTTTGTTGAAACCAACTTTGCATTACTGCGGTATGTCCCACTTGGTCATGCAGTAAAATCCATTTTAAGATGTTGCTGGATTTGATTTGCTAGTTATTTTCTTGAGCATCTTGAATTTGTAGATTGTTTTTCATCAAGTTTGGGACATTATCAGCAGTTATTCCATTTTCTTCTGTCCCTTTGTCTCCCATTTTGATGATGTTTGTGTCCCTTATTTCTCTTAGGCTCCATTCATTTTTCTTCACTCTTTACAAGTCCAGAATTTTTATTTGGTGTGTTCTAGTCTTTACTGATATTTTTTGATAAGTCATTGTCATAATGTTTCTTCAACTATTTACACATACTCTTTAAATAATTATAATAGCTGCTTTAAAACCCTTGTCCACCAAGTTCAACATTTGGTCTCCCTCAAAGGCAGTTTCTATTTTTTCTGTGTATAGGTTAAATCCCCTCTTCTTAGCATGTAACTTTTCATTTTATTCATTTTTATTTAGTTGTTCATCTTGGTTCTTGCACCCAGCCCCAGATTTTTAAACCCAGGTCCTTGGGATGTATGTGGACTATACTAGCACTTCCACTAGGTCATAAGAGCACATCTACATCTAACTTTTTACTAATCTGAACAGTTTAGGTAATACATTGTAAAGCTCTGGATACTGATTGTACCTGCTCCAGCATTTGTTGGTATTAAGTAACTTGGCTGGACTAATTCTGTGCATCTTTTACCTCAGTTATAACCTCTAATTGTCCTGTTTGGATTTTTTTTCTGGTTATCTTAGGTTATGCTTAACCCCCTGAGCCAATAAGACTCATGTTTTACTGTTTTAACTGTGTGGTTTGGAGACGGCTTTCACACTTCAGGGGAATTTGTAGGTTTGTCCCACATTTAGTCAAGAACTAATAGCAAAGCATTTTCCTCCCTGGTTGTTCTGGAGGGACTGTGCCTTAAATAAGTGCACATTCTTTCATATTAGGCATCCTTTGCTGTATTTGCTCTGATCTCCCTGTTAAAACTTCTGGCTGGTCTGCCTCTATTGGTATCATACCATGTTTTGGTCTCCATAGATTGTTAGCTGATTTTTATTTTGGATAATTTCCTGGAGGCATAAATTATTCCACAATACAAATAAAATCAGGTCCTTCAGGTAGGACCAGGGTATTGTCAATTTTAGTTTGTTTTTCAAATTGGGGGTGGGGGGAGAGTGGAGGAAGACGTTTTAAGAGAGGAGTGGAGGAAACGAAGAAACTGATTATTCATTTTATTTTTTTCACCCCAGCCCTGGGTCACAAACCCAGTTCCTTGAGCTTTACATGGTCCACAAGTCAGTGTCTCCGCTGCCTGAGTCACAAGGGCATACCTGGTATTTTCAGTTTTTGAACTTTCTTCTTACCCCTTCCCTGGCAGAATCTCTATATTATAGAACAACATCTGCAGGACATGGGAGCTGCCACTAAATTACCAAGTCTTCTGGTATACCTCTTACATGACAATAGCTCTTCCATAAAAGAGTTGGGTGGAGAATGCAGTTTCCAGCTCAGATGTTAGTCACTATTCTTATTACTGTTACTGAGTTCTGTAGATCTGAATAATGATTCTCGATTTGTTGTTCATCTTTTCATCATTCTCCAGAGACTTTCAATTATTGTCTTTGCTAAAATTGCTCAATTAGATTATTTCACTGGGGAGAATTTCCACTGGGCCACCCAAAAATTCTCCCCATTACAATGTTCAATGGACTATACAAAATCTGGTGACCAAATTTGTGAATTTAACTTACTCCACAAAGCTGATTATTAGAAAAATTACTCATTTCTAATTTTTTAAAGTTGAAATGGCTAATTAAATAAAATGACATACTGTCTTCTCCTTCATTACCTTCCATTGTAAGAGTTGCCTATGAATAGACATAAAGTATAGCATATAAAACATTCAATCTTATTCGATTTCATATGTGATATTAACTGTATATTATATCCAGGGTCAGAATACTCATAATGCCCAGGACGTCAAATCAAACTAATAGGTGTTTATTCATATTTAGCACTTTCCAGACTCAGGCAACCTCTTCACTCAGAAAGTAAGAATAGAAAGTGTACATTACCTCAGTGATAAGCTCCTGCCTCCTGGAATAGTCTTCAATAGTATTTCTATGTTGTACTTCGTTTACATATATTTCAAATGTAGGGAAAACTTTCATATTCTTTTCCTTGTATTTGGCTTTTCAATGAAATTCTATAGATTTTCTATAATTTTCTATGCCAAACCTTTGAAAGACAGACATTAGAATCTAAATTTTACCAAAAAGGAATCAATATGTAAGAGGTAAAGTACATAAGTGACTTCCAAGGTCATACAATTCATTAATCAGCCTAGAACTGGAAGTAATGGAATGACTCAGACATCCAGCCCTCGGCACCAATCTAGTTATATAAGCTATATTCTTCCTGACAAAACAAAAAAATTGTTTCCCTGTAAAGACTTAAAACTGGACTTCAATTCACATTTATCATTATGCAGCTTGCGAAGACATCATAAGTATAAAAATTAAGCATTGGTAGTTCAGCCAACACTATATTCTGTTAAACATTGTTGTCCATTATCATTGTCTAAAATCAGATCACTATAACAAAAGTGTCATATGCTGGGTGGCTTAAAAACTCAAATTCATTTATCACAATTTTGGAGGCTAGAAATCCAAGATCAGGGTGCCAATATGGTTGAGTTCTAGTGAGAGCTGTTTTCCTAGTTTGTAGGTAGCTGCCTTTTTGCTGTGCCCTCACATAGTGGGGAGAGATTTCATATCTCTATTGTACTTCCTTATAGATACTAATTTCACTAATGAGGGTAACATCTTCATGAACTATGTCCCAAAGTACCCATCTTCAAATATCATTACATTGGAGGTTAGGGCTTCAACATATGAGTTTAGTGGAATACAAGCACTCAGTTCATAGCATCCATCTTTATTATAAAAATTTTACATGACAAAAACATAGGTTCTCCATATTAAAAAACCTAATAATTTAAATGAAGTAAAAAGTAATATTAATTGAACAAAGATCTTTAAGTATAATACCAATTTCAGAGAATAACTTTTTCTTTCTAGTAAACTATTTTATGATATAAAAGATATTAGGTGTAAGTAAAGAAAGTAGCTATTCTTATTTACATCTTGTGTTTTTGTATGAAGAGTATTTAAACAAGAATTTTCAAAATAACTAGATTTAGCTTATTTGCACAGCAAGATACCTAATCTTAAGTGGGTTAAAAAATTTGATGGAGAAAAAATAGTTTAAAAAGGTACCCAGGGAACCATTACTGAACAAAAAGACAAACATAAGGTAAAAAGTTTTTTTCTCCTGGAATAGTTTAGAAAAGTTTCTTCAATGATCTAAAACCTGTTAGGGTTACCTGTTAGGGTTTAAACTGCATGAAAAATAATCAGATTCTCTCACAATTGAAAGTTCTACATGATTTAAAAGAGCAAAACATGTTCTGAAAAATATAAAGTTAAAAACATGGAATACAAATCTGAGAATTTAAGAGAACTCTATAAGAGAAAGGTTCTCCATTAGGGAAGCTATCACATTTACTTCAAAATAGTTCAAGCTTCTTTTTCCCCCCAAGTATATAGGTACTATTCCACATCTTTCAACACTCCCTCCTTATTG
>RJWH01011186.1:0-14481 GCA_004363575.1 Solenodon paradoxus | reverse complement strand
TCGGCATTTCTGTTAGGGATTAAATCATGGACTCATTCTCCCTGGTGTAGTTTTCCTTTGGATTCATTCACTTATTTTCTGAGTTCTTTCAATTATCTATGATTAGTGGCATGTGCCTTCTGCATCTCATTCACATATTTAATAACTATTAATGTTGTGTCCTTAGTGGTAGCAGGTCACAGTTAGCAACAATGGATCTCTTCTGGGACGCTACTGGTGTCTTTCTTCATGGCATTCGGTTTTTGTTGGGGGATGTTTAGATTTTAGTACAGCTTTCCTCTCTGCTTTTTATTTACCATTGTGCCTTACTTTTCTTATTTCTTCCTTGAAGGTTACTATTATGCTGACCCCACATGTCCTCAGTAGGACTGCTATCTGTTAGAGTTTTCAAAGGTCAATGATAGGGCTGAGGTCACACTCACCTGGTCCCGTGGTTGTGTCTCGAGGAGATATAATAGTCCCAGGCTTCAGTAGAGGAACCAGTCCCTCTCCCCTTGGCCCAAGTTAATATGTTTACTCTTTAGAATTATTTGACACTTCAGAAAACTTTTTACCAAAGTTTTGATTTGCATTTATGAAATTTTGGACCCAGACCCTTTTCTCATATTCCTGCTGCTCTATGGTTTTTTTCATAAAGTCTCCTGTTGGATACAGAACTCAGGGATAAATGTATCCAGTGATGAACCTTAGAGGTAGCTTTCCCTCTTTCAGCACTGCTGCAGGATGCTGCCATTAGGAATGCCCAAACATACGGTCAGCTGAGTCCTATGGCTCCTTGTTCAGTTACTTTTCTCTTCAGAATTCAAAATTCTCATACTATCACGCTGCTCCACCATTTTTTACAGTTCCCAGAGGGATTTTCCACAAGAGGAAGATGAGGATCTCTCCAAACTCTTTATTAAATATTTCAATTTATGAATTCCGTGATTATAATCCAGATATGATGAAAAGAGTAATGATGATATTACAAAATTTAACTTAAGATTTGTTGTGAAAGTTTTCAGTCATATGTAGCTTTTATTTTTAGATCTGCATAACTACCCCAAGATGCATGTGCATTTGTTTTCATTATTTTACAATTGAAAATAAAAGTACAGTATCATTTGTTTTTCCGCACAGATTGGTATTCATTATTGAAAAGGAAGGAAGCCAATATATGTCACAGTATGGAATATCCCTGACGGATGGACTCTGAGATTAGGCACACATTTTGTTCACACTTTTGAGTTCATTCATGTGAATGTCTAGAATAGATAGATCCAAGGAGAAAGCCCGTCTGTGGTTTGGAAGGAATGGGGGGTTATGACTGATGGGCACAAGGTATCCTGGGTTGACGAGAGGTAGTGTCCCACCCAGTGAATACATGTAAGATAACAGAACTCTGCCCCTTATCATGACAAACTAAGAGTGCAGTATTATTATTTATCTTGTACCAGACCCTAGCATAAATAACATGTTTTCAAAGAAGTTTGGATTTGAAAAACAAGATTCTATTCATAAGGCATCTGCCACATGATTTGACCTTCACCTCTCCAAATCTTTTCCAGTATTCTAGTGTTGTAAAACATGCAGATTTTTCAGAAATATAAAGAGGGATCTACCAACTGATGGAGCAATTCCACTCCTAGTCATATACCAGGGGTATATGGAAATAATAAAAGTATTTTCACTATTCATAGAAGCAGTATTCATAATAGCCAAGGCATGGAAACAACACAAATGCCTATCAACAGATGACTTAATAAAGAGGCTATAGTGTATATACTAAATGGAATTATATTAAGCTTTTATAAAAATACAATCTTGTCATTTGCAACATCTGGATGGAATTTGAGGTGAGTGTGTTAAGTGAAATAAGCCCCCCAATAGAAAAGTACAGATTGTTGTCTTTTATATGTGGAATATAAAAAAACACAGAAAACAGAAAGACAAGCCACAAGAAATACTTTTAGGAGGTTGTAATGTGGCTGCCAGTGAGGAAGGAAGGAAGGCGGGAACAAGGTGATAGTACAGGGCTCTAGAACTACGGTGGTAGGTGTGGCATGAAATGCATACACTAGGATGCGATTTCAATATCCTAAAATTAATATACCAATGTATACAAAAGATAACAATAAAATATTTTAGAGAAGGGATATCTCACTAATTTTGCCATTATGTCTTTGTTGGAAGCAAGTCACTAGATTCGGGATGGAGCTTAAAGGAAATTGTAAACAACAAAAGAAACAATGAGACATTGGTTTTACTCATATGTGGAATATAAATAAAACAAAGGAAATATCTCAATGAAATTTACAGTGCATAGAAGTGGAGTTACCAGGAGCGGAATTTGAGGACCGGAACACAGGGGAAGGAGGCAGTTAACAAGGTGGCGGTCCAGACACTGGGATACCATCTGTGGTAACTGTGGTGTGAAATACACAGATTGAGGCTCAGATTCAATCCTAAAAGAATAGAGCAATACAAAATACAAAACATTTTAGAAAATATAGTGTTAAATCTTGTTGTCTTAACTCCAAGTTATACTTTGATCCCACAAATTAATCATCTTATAATTGGAGAATTGTGTATTTATATCTTCAACCATTTTAATTATTGATTTTATTTTTAATTATTTTCCTGAAGGAACACTTAATTATAAAATATATAGATCTAAGGTGTGCATTGTAAATTCATATCTGTATATAATGCATTAAGTTCACCATCATCATTTCAGTTATTCACCAAGCAATGAATCCCTTTACCCAAGTTTATTGCAATGAATTCCTTCCTTGTTATCATGTCCTTGTTGAGACCTGTATCCTGAGTCTATTATGTTCCAACCAACAAATCATGGCAAAATCGATGTTACTTTTTAAAACAGACACACATATATTACTATCATCTTCATGTGTATTGATTCTCTGTCATCTGTGTAAATGTGTAGTGGACATGCTGCCAAATATGAACTTACCCATGAGTGGACCATGTGGCAATGAAATGATCAATACGTGTGAACAATATTCCACAAGGAACTGTATCCTTCTAAAAGTTATAGAAGAGAGGTACAAAGATTACTGTTGATTCAATTATAGTGTCACAATGGTATTCTGGCTTGAGAAAAATAACAGGGTTTGAATAGGTGTATAAGCGCAAATAATTTTATCATCTGAAAAAGTATTTCAATAAATACCATCATAGAAGTAAGAAAAAATCACCTAAAACATGAAAATATAAAGTTTTACTTAGAGACAAAAAATAATTGTGAAATAAGAGATCATTTCAGATTCTCTTTGTAGAAGATAGAATTCTTCCTAAGTGGTATAATTAGCACATATTTGCAGTTGTTAATGTCAAAAACTCAGATATTTATATAAGAATTGCATTTTACACCGAAATATGTGAAGTTGGACATTAGCAGAAAATTCTATAGATGACCTTCTCCTGGGAAAAAGGAAGGGGTCAGATCTTTGGGAATGCATGTACTTCTCCCTTAGTCTATTCATATTAGGAAGTCCAAAGAGATTGGGGGAACTTGGACCGATTGTGCTAATTATCAGTTCAGCGCATTGATCCCTCAAGGCCTTACAGCAGTAATAATTAGTGCCTCAAGTCCTTCATGATTATGGTACAGTTTGCCTTCAAACCCATGTACTCTTATCCATGACTATCATCTCCATGCCTGAGTTTGACTTCCTACAATTCTTGAAGACAGAGCCTCGGCTGTCATCACTCACCAAGCAGGACACATCAGTGGATTCTACATCCAGTCATGACCCGAAGGAGCCTAAGCACAGCCCAGTGAGTGCCAGGGAGATGATGGATGAAAAAGGGACTACAGTGAATCTTATTAACAGGACAAGTGTGTTGATTTGAGTGAGTGAGCTAGATCGAGTGTGTAAAGTATCATATCAGATACCTGTAGAGTTATTTTTCTCTTCTGGTGGATTTCAGAACACTCTTTAAGATCTCTGTTCCTCTACCACCATTTCTATCTTTTGTAGATGTTGTCTACATCAGAGGTAGTGAACTTCCACAAATTCTTTCCTAACCATTCCAGTGTTTAAAATGTGGTGGTTATGATTATGGTGATGATGAGAGTAAGCTTAATGTCATAAAATTTTTCTAATGGTTGTGTAACAGGCTTTGATTGATACACTATAAAGCTTTTGTTTTTATTTAATTTGATTGAAATGACATTACGTCACAACTTTATACAAGTTGAAGGTGTGCATCATCAGAAATTCACCTTGTATAAAACACATTAAGTGTATGACCCTTTCAGTCCTTCTCTCACTATACTACTGGTTGCCTATTAATTTTCATCTGTGTAATAACCCCCTGAGATGTATGTGCATGTACCCTTTATTGTTGAAGTTAGGAATACCATTTTTATATTTTTTTATTTATTTTGACAATATCCTGGGACAAAAGTCGGTGTGAAATAAGTTTTAGGTCTCAAAGACAAGTCTATCCACAGTTCTCCTAGAACAGTGGTCTGCCTCCTCCACCTGTCTTTTCTCTTTCCAGGTCACTGAAGGTAGGAGATCTGCAGAGAAGTCACTGAGTGTCACTTACTATTTTTTCCCCAGCACTCACAGGGCAGTCGCCATGGCATCAGCAAATAGAGCTAATATTTATATATTAATATTTGTGTTAAATATTACATTTCATTATTTCAGAGGAACACACAGGGCTTTAACCTGACAAGTGTCATCCAGTTTCATTGTAAGACAATAGACACGTGTTGGATAGGACCAAATTAGAGAAAATTCAATCTTACATTCTTGTCTCTTAAGTGTCAAGAATATATTAGATTGAAACTCCTAAAATAGGTCACTTGTTTCTAGCTGAGAGGATTGATATCACTCAACAAGAGCATCACAATGTCAAATAGTTCAGAGTACAAGGTTGATGGCAGGAAGTAGATCAAAAGATATCATTGCTGGCATGACCTGGTGGCCTCCTGGCCTGGTATACACTGAGAGAAGTGTCACATACCTCCCAAGGTCCTGAATTCAAGACCCAGACCCAGGGAAATTACTAATATGAAAAACTAGGTAAAAACAAATGGAGTGCTCCTTCTGCCTCTCCCTTCCTGCCTCATTCTTCATTCCTGAACATTTCCATTAAAAATACATCATTGTCATAAATCAATAAAGCCAGGGGAAGACAGAAAAAGGAATAAAGAGTTGATGTTGCTCAATATGATCCCAGTTCTCCCAGTTCTCCCTTCACTATACAGCAATTGTAGTGGACTCTACTTGTGAAGAGAAAGACTCTCACTCAGAATTTAGCTTGACTGCTGAGATTACTGAGTGAAAAACAAATCCTTCTAATGTGGTCAGATACACCATGAGAACCCAGGGACTATGAGTGCCTTGGATTGTTACTGTGGTTTTTGGGTATTTTTTAATTTGTTTCTCAAATATACTTTTTCTTTCAATTGTTGGGGGTCTGATGGGGAATGTACAATGTGGATAAGAGCAGGACCTAAGACTCTTGTAGACAGTTTTGCTGTGTATTATGTACAGTTATAGGTCTTCATAAACACATGGTCAGGTTTGATGTTTGAGGGAAAAAAAGACATATTTCTCCCCTCTACACAAATCTCATGAAGTACTTATTTTATAACTGAGAAAAACAGGCCATTTAATAATTTAGCTCATATGTGGGAGGCAAAGTGTGATTTGTGTAGCTTAAAACATCTTCGGTGCAACATTGTACACACGGAACATTTTCTGTTAATTGTAGAAATCTTGTTGAGTGTTAATAAATAATCCAGATGCAAGGATGTCATTGCCCTTTGAAGGGGTAAAATAATTAACTTTTCATTGCTATTTAGATTTTCTTTAAATCTTTAAAGGATTAGACTTCTTTTGTTCTTTTTGGGAATAGTGGACAAAGTTATGTGACATTCATACTTTTTAATCTCTTAAATCTCTTTATTTTCTAATCCTCATCTTTCCAATGTGTATACATATAGTAATAGATAGATACATCATTTAAATGGAAAAAAGATCTAAGAATAATGCTTCACAAACAACAGATATTGTGAATATGTACAATACTCAAGAGTGATTAATGTACTGATGAATTTCTTGAAACCAAAATGTAGACAAATAGATATGTGTTCACATGTATATACTCTCCTTTATATTTCCAAAGCTGTCTCTGCAGTGAGGAACCATTCAATCTCACAGGTGACATGCAATTCCTCCTGCTGGGGCTCTCTGGTGATCCAGGACTACAGCCATTAATATTCATCTTGTTTCTGTGCATGTACCTGGTCGCCATCATGGGGAACCTGTTCATCATCCTGGCTGTCAGCTGCGATTCCCACCTTCACACCCCCATGTACTTCTTCCTCTCCATCCTGTCCTTGGCTGACATTGGTTTGACCTCTAGCATAGTCCCATATATGCTATTGGACATCCAGTTTCATAGAAGAATCATCTCTTATGCAGGTTGCTTGATTCAGTTGTCTCTTATCTTAATTTTTGGCTGTTTGGACAGTGTAATCCTTACTGTGATGGCTTATGACAGGTATGTAGCTATTTGTCATCCATTGCACTACACAGTCATCATGAACCCCCGTCTGTGTAACCAGCTGGTTCTGGTGTCTTTATTGATCAGTCTGTTGAACTCCCAGATCCACTGCTTGATGATTTCACAACTTAGCTTTTGCAGTAATGTAGAAATTCCTACTTTTTTCTGTGATCCTTCTCAACTCATTTCTCATGCCTGTAAAAATACTTCCACCCAAAATGTAATGTATTTTATGGGTGTCATCTATGGTGGGGTTGAAGTCTCTGGGATCCTTTTCTCTTATACACAGATTGTTTCCTCAATTTTGAGAATCCCAACAACAGGTGGGAGATATAAAGCTTTCTCTACCTGTGGCTCTCACCTGTCAGTTGTTTGCTTATTTTATGGAACAGCCTTAGCTGTGTACTTCAGTTCAGCTATCTCAAATTCTCCCAGGAAGGACAATCTCCCAGTGGCCTCAGTGGGGTACACAGTGATTGTCCCCATGCTGAACCCCTTCATCTACAGCCTGAGGAACAGAGATATCAAGAGTGCCTTTCAGAACCTCCTCAGAAGAATAGTCTAATATCAATTGCTAATCAAATGTTGTGATCAAGAATTAGAAATATTTTCATTTGGAATAACCTGATGGAGTAGCAGTTAGGTTCGTGATCTACTCTTGTCACCTTCCATATACATCTGAGGACCTGGGTTCATATCCCAGGGACAGCCTGCGTACTAATCTCCCAGCAGGGAGGAAACATGAACAGCTACATATAAATAAAAAAAGTCTCTCCCTCCATTCTGCCTGCCTGCTTGCTTACCTTCACTCCTGTGTGTATCTTTCTTTAAAAATATATTATTGCATAACTGGACATCTGGAATTGGGAAACATGACATTTTGCATATATAATTTTTGTAGGCCTTGATTTTATAATTTTGGATTTACATAATAGAAAATTGTTTATTTTGGCACATTTTATATTTGTTTGACAGAGTTTTCTGGAGAACTACATGTGTCTAAATCACTGCACAACTGAATTTTTTCATAACTTGTATTCTTCTGTATCGTATATGATTCACTTTTACTATAGAACTGTTTCATGGTCCACATTGATTTTGGTAAATTGGTGCCTTCAATAAAATCTATTTGATGACATTTGTCAAAAATTGAACGTTCTGATGATCTATCTATAAAAATCTTTGTACCTCAGTTTTACCACGACATATTAAAAGTTAATTGGGCTGTGAGCAAAATGAGCATTTAGAATTTTTAAAAGAATCACAGAATGTCTCTAATGTGCAACGAAGTTGGATATTTGAATTTCATCAGATCTTTATTCAAATGTGAAGTGTGTCTTGCATCCTTTACTGTAGATCATCAGAACTGGAGGATCTTAAATTGATCAGAGTTTATGACTGACCAGGTATCAAATAGTTTGCCTCATCAGACCAATGTTACTCATCTCAAAACTCTTCAGAATATTGACATCTTATCTCCCTCCATGTTCTACCTGTGAAATTAATTCTGTTATTGACTGTATTCTGCTTCAAATTCACTCATGCAAGCATTAAGCTATGATTCTATGGAGAGCTGTGAATCTTACATTGTTGGCATCATTTTCCATCTGAATTATTTTCAGAACCCTCCAACTGATATCAGTTTAAGTTACCTCTACCATAATGCCCAACATTTTCCTTATGCCCTTTAGCCTCTCATGGGATTGCTACTTCCTACAATGATTTCTATGTAATTATGTTGTCTTTGTGGTTTTATGTTCAATAATACATATCCAATATAGTTTAAATTCTATTCATTAAAATAAGGTACAATAAATCCTTTATTCATTGAACCCTGGACAACAAATCGAAACATTAGGAATAAGGTTATGTTGTGAGGATTTGCGAGTCCAAAAGTGATTTCAATCATATTTCTTGGTCTGGTTTCTTCTTATGTCAATCTGGCAATATACGTATTCCAGTCATTGTGTAGCTCTTTTTATGGATCTGTAAGTCATTCATCTCATGAATAAATAATATTTCATTTTCTTTACTCAAGGATTGCATATGGCTGTATCCTAAGAAAATGGGGCTCTTATTCATTAAGGAATAATGACAGATCCAGCACTGAATTGATCCTAATGCAGTCAAAAACTCTGTCCTTCTATATTATTAATTTTTTAGTCAAAATAAAGTGAATATAGCCAAGTCTTTTAAAGTTACTTAATATTTAAAATCTATTTTTATTTTGGTTCAGCATGATTTTGTATATGTATTTCTTTTAAGTTACGGAACTCACAGGCACCTCACAAATTAGAACATTTCAATACAGCATGCACCCCCCAGTCATGTGATAAGTGTTGTTTAAGGAAATATGAAATTGTCTTGTAGACACAGCAACTGTGGGCAGAGTGAACTAGGTCATACACATCACAAAAGATCCCTCCCAATGACCTTCAGATATATGGAACTAAAGTCACTGCCTAAGAACAAGAGTTCTAAGGAGAAAATGACCCAGAACATATTGAGAAGTGCGGGGTCCCTCAACCATGAAGATCTGGTCCTGAGTCTCCTTTCTCAGTCATGGACAGACCCATTAACTTACCATACAGGAAGTTCTCTGTTCTCTTCTAATCCCTGACCCTTAAATTCTCACCATGATCACCATTCTAAGAGCTATAAATGAGCCATTAGCTTCTGTCTCCCTGCTGGCTGCCTCTGCAATAACTCTTTCCCTTTTGCAAAAACCATTGTCTTGTTTCATTAAGAGTGTGTGTTCAACAAGGAAGCTTTGGTGACAGGAAAATCCCATTAGAAATTAAAATGGTAACTGCTTTCTTTTCTTATGTTAGTGACTTTATGGCCATCTTCAAGGACATAATCTGGGACACAATTAGTCTTCTAGAAATTCTACATGTATTTTCTAATATAAAAAAATTTAATGAAGGAATGCTCTTGCATAATATATATGCTTAAGTGTGCATTATAGTATATCTATATCTGTATATGCTAATTTCACCATCCTTTCCACTTAATACAATCCCCTCTACCCAACTTACCCTCCCCTCCAACTCTGCCTCTTACTACAACTGCTAATTTGCTTTTATCATCAACTTCTAATTTGTTAAATATAGTTTACTATGTTTTTCTATGTACCACATATGAGATATATCATACGATATCTGACTTTCTCCTTTTGGCTCATCTCAAGGAGCATAATTCCTTCCAAGTTCCTCTACGTTGCTGCAAATGAGAGGGTTTCATTTTTATGCTGAGTATTAGTCCACTGTGTATGTGTACCAGATTTCCTTTATCTACTCACCAGATAATGGGCACTTATGTTGTTTCCAGAGAGAGGCTACAGATATTTTGTGAGGTAGAAAACTGGGATTTTTAGAAAGTTGTATAGTATCTGCTTGAATTACTCTTTTTCTCCTAAGCTAAATCACATAACAACTTGAAAAAGACATTGAATCTCCAAGCATGCTTCAACCTGGATACAGAGAGAATAATTTATTCTGCAAATGATACTGATCAGGTCATTGTGCGTGGAATTAGTATCATACTTACAGTCACAATCTAGTGTGTTGGTAGGACAGAGTAGGCATACCCTTAAGTTGTATAATGTTAAATAAAATGAACTCATTCTTCCCAAAGCTTCATTTATTTGAAGCAGGTCTCCTGATCACAGCTGAAGTGTGCAGACAGGTATAGATAACACTTAGATTTCTGTTCTGTTAGATTTCTTACTTCAGTGAGCATCATGGGTGGTAGCATAATAAATTATTTTTATGATCTTTTATGACTTGAGTGGTCATTACAGAAGTTGACCTATGAAGCTGGGATGTGTTCTCTATTGCACATTACTGTTCCTGAATTAAATATGTACAGTCCACACACCCTTCAAGGTTAGGAAGTGAAAATGTTTGGTAAAGTTTAATTACTGGCTAGAAAGATGGTTTTATTCATATGAGAGTTGAATCTTGCATCACTAAATCAAGCACAAAGATAGAATAATAAAATGTCCAATAAAAAGTAGTATGAACATGCTGGGATTGCTCCCAGGAACAGGAGAGAGAAGGGGGTGCTGCAGGAGATTAAGAAACTCAGAGGTGGGGTCAGGGGGCCAACAGCCTTGTGAACTGAGAACCTTGAAGACCCTGTCTTCCACCTATTTATTGAGTTCATACACAGCACAGAATTGCTTCAAGCAGCTTATACAAACATAGATTTGCTTATGCAGCCTTTTGTTTTCTAACTACATACTTATATCTATCTTGTTATGGGGAGTGAAGAGTTACAGGAACACTGTCCCAGTGCTTTTCCATAGTGGCCCTTGCCAGGTGCTCCAGGTCTGGTGTTCTTAATGTTCTGTCAACTCCCACTTCATCCTTGCTCTGCTTTCTTTCCCCAACATGGACATGAGTGAAAAAATAGTGAGATTCTAATCTTTTCTGAAGGGCAAATCAGGGTTTCCAAAGGCTCTAAATTTTATTGAGATCCTAGAATTCCAGTCCACTGCATCTTTCAAAATTTCCCACAGGGATTGATCCATTGGTGAAGTATGATCCTCATACATCAAGAAATCATGAATAGGCTTAATTTTAGGAAATTTTCCTCTCTAGGAGACCCAACATACATGAGAACGATGATGAAATAATTGAGGAGGAAGCTATAGCCATTTTCACTGAGTTTCCCTATAGCCATGCCTCAAATAAATATGTCTTACTCTTTTTCTATCTAGTTTGGTGGGTTAATTTTGACAGGATATGACTGAAAGTTGAGAAAATATTTAACTAGTCAGTTACTAAAAAATGTGTTAGCCATTACAAGGTCAGGAGACAGTCTCAGTGTTCTCTCTTGGGGATATAGTGCTTGATGTCTGGTCTCTGTCCTCAAGGTGTTTACATATATGATTCTGTTTGTTAGATTGTTCTTTTAATCTATTTTAAATAGTACACATGGTGGTACTTCCTTACTCTAGCCAGACACTGAGAGCTATTCTTTTTTCTTAATATTGCTATCAATTATTTTAAGAGCTAACTTTCCATGGACTCCCCAGAGAGGGAACCAAGCTTTCAAAAAGGGGCTGGGGACTGGGCTCACCAGGGGTCCTGGGACCAGTCCAGCAGAAGATGCTTGTGAGGGCTCTCACGCAGGTTTTGAGCATGCTCAACTCCCCAGCACTCACACAGACCTAACGTCCTTTTTTACCTTTGGGTGGGCTGTCCTAAAGATGATGTTTGGGGGGTAACAGGAACACCCCTGAGGACACTGGAGGAGAGGCATGTCCTTCCACCCCCATTGGATACACTTGGGGTCTCTTGGTCACCTTGGCTCTATGCTTAGTCATTTCTTTTAGTCTTCTTGTCTCATCCTGGGCTGATATCCTGGAGAACTTTCCACACTGCCCAGCCTAGCTCAGACCCAATCCTGTTCACTGACTGCCATTTCCCCGAAGGGACTCCTGCCTTTCTCCTCAGAAATACACTCCTACAGAGATATTTGTGGAACCAGAGTGCTTCTCTAGGAGAAAAAGTTCAGTATGTTAGCCACTCACACCCCAGCATCTGCGTAGGCTCAAACTGCTTTTATTGGCTGGCCTTCTGATGGAGTTGGGAGCTGATGGCTGTCATCAGATGGCCAGTTTCCTACAATGAGATTGGGAAACCCTATCTGTGACCTGGTTCCTTTGGGGCCCCAACAATCTGCGATGGTCCAGTTTTCCAGTGTAAACAACCCCTTTGAATATTTTGCAGAGGCTTGAGACATGTGTTTACAGATTATGTTTTGGAGTACTGGGACTGGGTCACAGTTCCACATGATGGCTCTTGGAAAAAAAGATGGTCTTCCTCCACTGATCAGACTTGGGATCAGACATTGGACAGCCTGCCCATGGGGCCAGCCCCCCACAGTGGAAATTAACTGGGGTCTGCTGGAGGATGGATCTTGCTGGTGGCCCCACCTACCCCCATCAGGGAGGATGGCTCACCCCAAGATGAGGCCAGTCCCTGCTAACCAGACACATTCCTCATGGGGCATCTGGGCTCCTGAAGGCAGAAGTAGAACTGGGGCATCCAGCTGTGGTGACCATAGAGGGGCAGAGCCGAGCAGGTCCCTAGGAACAGAAGAGAAAATGATGACCCCACCCAACAGCCCCCACCATGCAGCTCCCTAACCCATGCAGCACCCCACCCTAGCAGGTTATTTCAAGTCTTACATCCAGAGGCATATTAATAGTTGGCCAAAGGAGACATTTCCTGCCACAAGGGCCTGGAGCTACAAAAGAGCCAGTAGTATTGACTGTGGTGGCACCATGGCTACGGGTCCTCATACTGTGCCCTTTAGGCTCCCGAGCAGGAGGTTGGGCATGGGTGCAGTCAAATGCCAGGGAGAGGAGAGAAATCATGAGGTCTGAGCATAGAGCCCAATGGAGGACATACTCGTGGTCTTTCAAGAAAGGGGTCATGGGACAGAACCCAAGTATCTTCAGAGATGCATGGTGTGGTTGATACCTCCTGGGAACACTAGGGACAGGGCCCCAGTGAGCTGTGGGGCCTAAGTCTTGCCATGGACGCATGTGACCCCACTCAACATGGAAGGGCAAGTAGTGAAGAAGAGACATGATAAGGATTGACACGGACAGGTCAGCTGCACAGGAAGGAACGCAAGAGAGCAGACAGCACAAGATGTGGCTAATTTTTCTTCCAGGATTCCACAATTTTAGGCAACGAGTCCTCCATCATGGTTAGAAACACAAAGCTGGAATTGGCAAATTCAGCGGCCCTGACCTGTACTCTTAAAAATGGTCAAAACAATACAATTTATGCTATGTCTGCCCCAGCATATTTTAACAATTGGGAAACATCTCTACAGGGGAAGCTTGGACCTTCAGAGGCCCTGATCATCCCCAATGTCCCTCACCAAAGCCCATCCCAGACCTGGAGAGCAGGCCCTGCTCAAATGGAGGATGTGGCAGATCATAGAGGAAATGAAATTGGCCTTATAGATGTTGCTGTCTGTCCACCGTAGCATCATGAAAATCTACTCTGGACATAAGGACATGCAGGAGGTGAGGTTTGGCTATTTCCTGGGAGCCCTCACCCTCCCTGGGATTTCCGACCCTCTAGACCTCAGTCGAGCTCTCAGGCTGGGACCCTGCCCAGTGCCCTCTTAAAAGCCTCCTGGTCCTGGTCCTCACATTAGATTCAGAAAGAGAAAAGCCATTCTCAGGCTTTCTTATTCCATGTGCTTTTTTAATAATTAAAGACTGAAGCAGAAGATGAAAAATTGCCTCAGTGGGATTTCTGCATCCAAGATAGGTCCTGGCTCTGCTGAGTGTGAAACACAGCACCTCTGTTATCCTCACAACTTGGTCCCCTGCGACCTTTGTTACCCCTTCCAAGAGCCCATGTCAGAAAGTCTCTCCCTCAGGCCTGGCATTCTGTTCACATGTAGGGGCCCAGCGCAGGGACATGGGGACACAGAGGTCCCTTTGTTGGCACAGCACTTGCACAGGTGACTCTGCTGCACACCAGGTGCAGAGCCAGTTTCCTCGGCTGACAGGAACCCGGGGATGTGAGCCCTGCAGTGTGAGCCTCATCCTGAATCCATTTCTCAGGCCTCAGGCTGCAGGTCTGCAGCTTTGTGGCACACACTGGCCATGAGGGCCCAGGCACAGCAGACAAGATCACTGCCTCCCACTCACTCACCGTTTGGCTACACTAGGAACATTCTGGAAGCCCTGCTCTGCTTCAGGATTTTCAAGGATACTGAGATCACAAGAGGGTAAAGTAGGATTCCCTCCCAGGGGAGAACAAGTACTGGGGACAAGAGTCTCCTAGTTCAATTATCAGGAGATGAGGGGCAAGGGTGACAGCAGGGAGCTACAGGGCCCAAAGCCACAAGTGACACTAGGAACCCAGCCTCACCACCCAGATCACATCACAGCCCACGAGCCTTCCTGGCAGGGAC